>JAVQKC010008448.1:0-51443 GCA_036025475.1 Philypnodon macrostomus
GGCATCTTAGTCTAACCCAGGGGTGTCCAAACTATGGCCTGGGGGCCAAATGCGGCCCGCAGAGCAATTTTTTGTGGCCCTCAGGCTTACCTCTCAATTGGCTCAAATGGTCTTTTTTACTCCATTTGACTCTACATAATCCAAGTCCACTTTTCTGTGGTTATTGTTGTAATATAGAGGGAAAATAAGTGAATAAACCTGAACCTGAACAGAAAACAGATACAACTGAAGGGGACTTTTGGTCACCTCAGCAAGTGGCCCTCCTCAGTATAAATTTCTGACATGTGGTCATCCATCCATCTTCTTCCGCTTATCCGGGGCCGGGTCGCGGAAGCAGCAGTCTAAGCAGGGACGCCCAGACTTCCCTCTCCCCAGACACATCCTCCAGCTCTTCGTGAGGAATCCCGAGGCGTTCCCAGGCCAGCCGAGAGACATAGTCCCTAAAGCGTGTCCTTGGTCTTCCCCGGGGCCTCCTTCCGGTGGGACCTGCCTGAAACACCTCCCGGGGGAGGCGTCCAGGGGGCATCCGAAACAGATGCCCGAGCCACCTCAGCTGACTCCTCTCGATGTCGAGAAGAGACATGTGGCCCTCAGTGAAAAAAGTTTGGACACTCCTGCCTTATACACTAACAGGACAGTTTATTAGGTAGACCTTGTGCCTAATAGAGTGGCCCTTTGTGGTCTTCTACTGATCATCATCATATTGTATGTTCAGCTATGGTCTTCTGTGGATCTTGGTTGTAACAGGTGGCTGAGATACTGTTGTCTTCACCTCTGACCAGTGGCATCAACAAGGTATTTTTTTACCACAAGGCTGATGCTCACTGAATAATTTCTCTTTTTCTGATCGTAATCCTAAATCTTAGTTGTTTGTGAAAACCGTAGTTGATCAGCAGCAGTATGAAAACTCAAGATTAGTCCATTCCACATTCAAAGTCCCTTATTCCCCAGTCTTCTGTATTCATATGCTCAATTTGGGTTTTAATGAAGCAATCACCTGAGCGGCCCTCCTCTGTATACATTTTTGATAATGTGGCCCTCGGTGAACAAAGTTTGGACACCCCTGCTGTGCATATAAATATTAGACAGCAGTCAGCCATCACTCAAAACTCCCAGGATTAGATATTCATTCAATTATTCCTATACTCTGAATTGACAGGTATCATCAACACCTTCCTTGTTGACATTATTATTAGCTTTATTCAAACATGTGTGAGACAACCATAGGTACCTCACGCTATCATAACAGTATGTTAAATATAAATGCACTCAATTGCTCCACAGTGCAAACAAGGACAATGATGGGAACTCATTGAAATGGATCGGCATGATCGTCAAGATGCCAGTAATCAATCCATGTAGCCTCCAATGCAAACTCTCATATTATATTGCATGTAAACTAACAGCAATGCAAGAATGATTTCAGGCAAATTTGAAGCACATCTGACAAAGCCCTAACTATTATTCTTATTATTATTATTATTATTATTATTATTATTATTATACCACTTTTATTTAGACAGTAATCCAGAGCTACAGAAACACAATTTAGTTGTTGGCCTATTCCTTCAATTTTCTGGAATATTTATCCAAATTTGACCATTGTCTTTTGCATTATCTTGCTCGCAGACTAACTAACCAATTAATTAACAACTGGCATATAACACAATGGGGCGGCTTTACGAAAGGTTTGTGTGCGTGCAAATTGAGTAAGACAAAAAAAATGGAGCAAACCCTGGTGCACACGAGGTTAGTGTGTGGTTTGAGTCTCTGGCAGATGCAAACTGAAGAGGCCGCAAATTTTACTCCTGAGACTCGATGAATATGGTAAAAGGAGGAGGAGAATGAGCAAAAAATCAGGGAGGAGATGCAGATGAGTTGACTTAGCGAGACTTAAACTGTGTGTAAAAATAGTACGAGCCAGAATTAGGGGCAAGAGTGCTGCGTTTTTAACAAAGATGGGATATCATCATGAAAAGGCTTAATATAGGCCCCTCTATAATCATGCAACAGTAATGTGTTGATCTGAAACCAGTAACAACAAGGACTTTACCTTTAACTGTTCTCTCACACTCCTGTGAACTGCCACCTTTCATTTTACAATGGGCTTCTACGTCTGTCCCAAGTCTTAAAATCCTCACATGAAGAAGAAGAAAGAGTTGCACGGCCTTTACCTGATCACAGCACCATGGAGCATCATAGAGTTCTGTCCGTCTGTCCATTTGTCTGTTCAGGTTCATGATCTGAACCCGTTTAAACTCGTTCCATCGTCCTTCATGAAGGACAAATATTGACGTTCCACAACATACCAAAGTCAAAGTACTGTGTCCTATTCATCACAGTTCTCATAGTAACACACACACGCACACACACACACACACACAATTAGTACACGCTACTATTCTAACTATATTCACAAAATTGTGCCTCTCTCTGGTCCAATCTCTTTAGTTAAGGTTTGACATTTTCACACTAATAAATTAAAATGCATTGTCTACATTGTTTTCCCTATTCATAATGAATCCTGCCATTATTCAGAGCAGCCTCTCTTTGTCGAAGTCCTGCTCCTATTTACATTCCCGTTGACCACATGGGATATCAGGGCTTTATTTTTCTCCATTTATTCTGTGGCAGTGATTAAGCATGCTCTCTGGAGAAGCCAAGGGGAGATCTGTTTGAGCCGTTGCCTCTCGCGCCAAACCGACAGTCTCATACTAACACAAAGGTCTAAGTCACTCCCTCACCTCCATTTCACTCTCTCTGTGACTGACATTCAATTAATTTAGGATGAGAGCCAGCATTCCAGATAGATGTGTGTGAGATAGCCTGCTCTGAAAAGCCATTGGAATACGTCCTCCATGGCCCACAGCCTTTCCATCACTGGGAAAGCTTCACTCCAGCCTGTTGATTGTGACTTTGGGTTACCGTGAGCTGCTGCCACTGTCCGCACGTAAACAGTAGTGTCAATCCTGATTGGAGGCAGATTGGATTTTGTATGGAGGACCGCATGGACCAGAACTGTCTTTGGGATATTGAATCCACAACAACAGTCCCGCTCAGCCATCCGTAACCAGCTATTCACAAGACTAAAGGCAATGAATCCTCAAGCCAATAGCCTTTATTAAAAATAATAACAGTAATCAGGCAGCAAGCGCACAGACCGGGAGGTTAAATCTGCTTCATTGTGAGGGGTAATAAAACGCTTCATAACAATGGGTGGAATAAGAAATGAAGAGAATGACTAAAAAGACAGCTGAATATGAAGAGGATATCCACATTTCAGTACACCTGTGGTCAAAGTGTGTGTTTGCTACTTCCACTAACCACTGTTTAAAAGCATACTGTATTCATGTATGTGTATGAACAAATCCTGTACCAAAACAGTTTCACACCAAAACTAACCATTTCTGGACGTTACCAGTAGAATTTGAATGTTTTTTGAGTTCCCCAAACAGAAACAGATCAGACTTATTCCCAGAGATGACCTGTTTCTCGCTTGTCTTTCCTCCACCTGTTTAGTAGCTTACGGACATAAACTTGATGATATGTTATGAATTGCAAGGGCTTCACAGTAACACTAGCCAACCTGCCAATTGAGGGTGGGCAGTTTCATTTTGGCCAGCAACATTAACTTGATGTTGTTAAATGAACCAAAATCCGTCACTTATTTTCATGCTAAATACTATATTGCGCATTAAAACACTATTAACTAAACTAATCAACCCTTTTACCAGTGGTCATAACTACATGTGACCAACACCGGCGATCCATTCAAACTCATTAAAACTCTCCTATTAGTTTCTGTTGTTTTACTTTCTGAGCGTTGCTGGCTTCAATAATTTGTGCCTTGCTGACACCTAACAAGCCTGAGTGTAACTGTGGCTGTGAGGCATTCGCTGTCTCTCGTTTATCCGATCACTGTCGCAGCAGGAAGTCGACTGAGGGGGTCACGCCATCATCCCACACGTTAATGATGATCCAGGAAGTGTGATAGTCACTCTTGTCTCAGCAGTCTTCTCAAATACCTTTGCATTGACACGTTCTCGTACACTCGTTCCCTGACGTTGGCTCCTCTGTTGACACCCTGTTGTTAACACGTACAGTAGCTCATTTGGAGTGTGCATCACAGCTCAGTGTCCCGGACCCAGCGCAGTCACACTCCATAATGCAGCCCCAGAGACAACAGCTTCATTAAGTTGGTAAAGAAATATTAACTTTGAACATTGGTGGATAAAGAACTTCTCTGAGAGCAAATCAGAAAGAAAAATAGTTAGAATAGGCTGTACAGATAAATGATCAATAATCTTACATAGTGGCTCTTAGTTGGAGATTCCCAATCTCACTCAACACTTTTGGAATGAGCAAAGTTATCTACAACAATAACAAAAAAAAATATTATTATTAATAAAAAAATAAAAATACAATAACAAAAAATATTATTATTAATAAATAAATAAATAAAAATAAAACAATAACAAAATAAAATAATAATAATTTAAACACATCATACTTTAATCCAATTATAGAGGTTAGAGGTTGCTTCTTCTGCATACATTTTCTCTGTTTTAGTTTTTATTTTATTGTAAAATACCTAGGCTAGGAATATTGATTTTTTTTTTTTTATATATCATGGTTTTGTTTAGTACCGCTGGTCTACCACATACATTTATACATTTATGCGCATATTCAACTGGAAGACTACTGGCAGCTGCTGCATCAACCACTCACCTGATCACCTGGAGCTCCTCCCTGCTCTCCAGTAGCCACACCTCTACCTCAGCCTATCCCAGCGGCTTTTAAACCACCCAATCAACCACATCTCCAGTTTCCCTGCTTATGCGTGACCCTCCTCTACCCCATCACCACCTGAACCGCTCATATGCATCATCCCTTCTGCCTCTCATCTGGGCGCTCCCGCTTCTTCTACTCTCGTCTGGTCATCTCAAGCCACCACCAGTGTCTAGGCACGGGGGGAAGACATGCTCATACACGTTCCGCATATATCTCCATGCACATGTCTTTCCACCGGGGCCTAAGCACCAATAATAATAAATAATAATCGGTTTCTGTGAGTCTCTCCAGGTTGAAATAGAATACTAACATGTAAAGTTCATCGCATCAATGAGTGTTGGCTGCTGTTCAAGCGGAGTAGTTCTGTTTGGTACAAGCTCCTTTTCTCGTTGCTCGTATAGTTTGTATGAAAGAGCTTTAATCTTTTGAATGTGAGATTACAAGCAGCCGAGAGCCATAACGTCCAAAGATATATGACATCGAAGGGATTTTATATAGCTTCCTTCTAATATCAGTGTGCAGCAGAGAGGTGGCTCTGTATTTTAAATCAGCCTATACGCTCTACTAGGCTATATAAATCATATGTATTAGATATGTCTGCACAAGCAATGAGAACCCAGCCTAATATTTGAGGCTTCTGTAGCAATAGCTCAACAAATTGAATCCAGCAAGCCTCATATATGAATATTCATATTAACATACTTTAAAATGTAAATTGAGGCTATATTGTTCTTGCATTTTGAAATGTCTATCCAACACGCCTTGTTTCTGAGGCTTGTGTGTGAGTGGGCTTGCTCTTTACTGAGCTCGTGCAACAGCCATAAATTAGAATAAGACAGTTTTTGCCCAAAGCGGGGAATAAATAAATGTGACTTGTGAGCAGAAATAGTGTTTTCTTTATGCAGTGTGACTTTACTGCAGTCGAAAGCTATTGTCTACTCTTTGAAGGTGCAATGTCTGCTCGTTCTTTAATGGCACAATCACTTTTGTCTTATTCAAACTTTATTGTGATTATCTGGTAACACATTAATACTGATGTGATACAGTCCACTAAATCTGAGTCTTACCTGGAACAATGTCTGACACTCTCCTGTGTGTCTATAATGTCTCTAAAAGACAATGCTTTCCTTTTATGTGGCTCTTCAATATATGGCTAACTATAAAACACAGACAGCTCTGCAATCAGGGGAGCCAGGCACAGAGATGTCCTCTATACTTCAGTCTGTTTGATGGAGCAGGCCTTGCTGTAGAATGACTGTGGGATAAAAGCAGCTCTCTCATACTTTACTGAGGAGGCTTATAGCTCTGTATGGACACTGGACTGAATGGAGGACACAGTATAATGGTACTAAAGCCAGGCCCTGCAGGAGGAGAGTGATGGTAACACAGGCTCAGTGGGATGTCCCACAGAGGCAGTCCCTGCGCAGCACACACAGGCATTACATCAGCCTCAGGCTCAGGATCTGAAGATCCTACTGCTGCTATCTGTGCAGATTTGATCTGTTTCCTTTCCTCAGATCTATGGTGTTTTTAAAACACAAAGAAGTCCTCTGAGACTTAATGAATCATTCTTAATTTCCCACAAGTTTTGACAGTTTTCTTTTTATAGCTGCTTGATTTCTGGAACTTCCTGTTTTTCACGTCTGTCACATTTTTTTGTTGGATCAGAAATGCTATAAATATTGATTACAGTGGCTGATTTATTTAACACTGACTGTGTCTGTATGTGAAGCTCGAAACAGAACCATATGGCAGTCGGAGATGGCACACATCACCCACTTCTATTCACATTATAATCTACAAAGTATAAAAACAGCTTCAAAACCCAGCCACAACAAACACCCATTTAACAACTGTCATGAGAGTTAGTTTATTCTGGTGTTTGCAAGTGTTATTTGGGCGATGTTATTGATTTCTATGTATTTTAGTCTCCCAGCAGTGCAACTTGAGTGTAACAACAGGCGAGACAAATGGAATTTTTTAATCCCACAGATTTAGCTGTGGCAGTGTAAAGGTACAGCTCAGTGACCCTGTGGCCATTCTTTTATGTCAAACAGCGTGCTACAAACGTCTTAGTCATCCATCACAAACCAAAGGAGAGCCGCGTGGAGCAGCTTGAATAATTTAGCCCTGAATACACTGGCACAGTCCTGACTCAATTTGTGCCGATTGAAGTGTGTTTGCATTTGCACTTCTGGTGAAAAAGTAAAAGGATTTCGGTCTTTGCTTAGTTGGTTTGTTGTGTGCCCTTTTCTCTTGGTCTTTCGTGAACAAAGAAGCAGGGCTGATGTAAATCTCCTTTTGGAGAGCCGTGCAGTGGCTAAGAGTTGGCATAAAAGTGTACACTATAACATTGAGTGGCTCCATTGGGATACGACTGCCAGTGGTGGAAGAAAAGCTACTGTTATTATACTTTTTACTCTAGCTCTTGAAGTCCAGTGGCTGTGGATATGCCCATCACTGCCCCGCTGTGCTCTGCTCTAGTATGAGTGCGATGGAGGGACTACCCACAGGTCAACGTTATCGGAAACTTATACTGCATCAGTTTTATATCAAGCTTTTCTCAAGACTCAAAGAATGATGAGGTTCTATCTGTGTTCTGGCTACTTTTCAGTAAATCCATTTGAAACGGTCAAGGCTTGATAATACAGATAGAACTTTATATTTTTAAAAGCTCAAAAATGAATAAAACTCAACAAAACACTGATTATAAAGATTAGGTATCCAAATATAGGAATATGTAAAAAACAGAATGTTGGATAGGACCTTATAATTCTATGATGAATGAATAATATTACTACTCCTCAGTCACACCCGATGGTGGTAAGCTACTTGTGTAGCCACAGCTGCCCTGGGGCATACTGACAGTCTGTGCCTACGGTCTAAATATCAACTCACAGCTTGCGTTTCCAGAAATAAAACGTTGCGTTTAAATAGTAAAAGCTGCCCCGTGCTGGTACTACCAAGGACCTTGAAAGTGTGACACACCCAGGGGAGCTGTTTTGTTGATTATACTATAATTGACAAAAAAAAGTCATGACTAGTCGTTAACTAGAGCTGGACAGAATAAGTGCTAGGATATGTACGTTAGTAACCTCTGGCCCAGAAGCCGGCCTTTGACAGAGGGCCTTCCTCTAATAGGCTGCAAGGGACACAACTTCCTTTGAAGCTCATCTTTTGATCAGCGCTCTCCACTATAAAAAAAAATGGCAAATCAATGCACTCTTTGGGATGACCAGCTACCAGCAAGGTAACAAATGGGCATTAACTGTTAGATATATTTTGTTTAAGTTTGAACTGTACACTGGTGTGTATGGATCAATGTTTTATAAGTACTATTAAAGAATGTTTTAAGACATCGCACTCATACGGTCACAAGCCACAGAGAGTACCTCTGTGCTCTGTTGAATCAGGAAAGGAATTCAGTCTAATACATCTGTCAGTATGCAGATTGCTACATTTTAGGAAGCTGATGATTTGCTGTGTAGTCCAAAGAAGGAAAAAGCCAAAAGAAAAGCAGCTCATGTAAATGATGGAATTATGTTGTTTTCTGAATTTCTTGTGACACAAAGCATTGCGTTCTCGTCTGTGTTAGTCATGAAAAGGCAACATCTTAACTCGAGTGAAGCTTCAGTTTTCTATCTCTTCTTCACTGAGGTTTGCCAATCAAACTGCTTTTATTTTGACCTTTCAGTCACAGAGAGCTCCTCTGTCAGGGGCACGCTTTTCTCCACAGTCCAGGCGAGTATTTGATTATATCGACCACAGGTCAACCTATTATCTCCAAGGGAGAGGAGTAATACCCCGCAGTAGGACACGCAGACTCCACACAAAAAGATGTGGGTACTCTCATGCATGTGAATGCTGAATTAATGAATTTGTGAATTTGAATTGCACTTATTGAATAAATGTGAGCATGAATCTGTGCGTTAGCCCTGTGACTAAATTGTTATGGTTCAGGGTGAGAGTTGATGAATGATGAGTGTGTCCTGTATATTATAAAGTAGCATAGAGAGTTGGTCAATTCACCTGTCCCACTTTACCTGTCCCCTGAAAGAAGAGCCTGTCTGTGCCTTGATCTAGTAAAACCACATACTGTAAGGAACTTTAAAGGAGTGTGGAGCAGCCCTTTCTCAGCAGGCCTAACAGCATCCGAAGAATCTAAAGATTATGTAAAGTAATTCATAGTGATGGGAGAAGCGCTAGCCAGCGCTGACAGCAGGTTTAGCAGGTATGTAGGTCACACAGGGGGAGGCCTTCGCTGCAGCCCGCTCCTCTGTGTCTATTTTTGTGTTGTCTCCCCACTTCACTTAATCAGTTATTCACTTAGGCCTTTCATCTCGCTGTCTCAAGCTGTTTCCTATTTTATCTAAGTTCTGACAGACCACTGTGATTGTCTGCAATAGCCACAAATAAAAGATAAAGAGAATACAGAAACTGCCACTGTTTATTCAAAGTTTTTAAATTGTCTGGTATAGATTCACTTTTTGAGTAAATCTACAGTAT
This sequence comes from Philypnodon macrostomus, assembly GCA_036025475.1. Taxonomy (NCBI): domain Eukaryota; kingdom Metazoa; phylum Chordata; class Actinopteri; order Gobiiformes; family Eleotridae; genus Philypnodon; species Philypnodon macrostomus. The sequence goes on from JAVQKC010008448.1 coordinate 9,298, forward strand.
AACATCATTAAAAGTCTTCTCCAAATTTCTCAAGTGGATTGGTAATATGGATAAATGCTTGTTATTAAAGTCTGCATCTTCAGCCATTGCCTTGATACAGCTTCGATAATTTACTGGTTGCTGCATTGGCTATAATTATATCGGCGAAAAGACCATATTATGGAATCACGTTGCCGTGTCCACAGATTGTACGTGTGAACGCGTTAACTCAAAAACGAAATGCCGGATCTGTTTCAACTTTTGCACACAGGTACATATCATGAAGACACAGAACTGGATTGAGTTTGGTACATCTACAATTAATCACAATTAAATAAGTACTTTAATTGAGCCAGTAATCCTGCTGAACATAAAAGAAATTGCGTGAATTTTGGCACATTGATCCGGGGTATTGTATATTTAATGTACATAGGCACATTACAGAGGTCAAATAAAGAATGACTCTATAGCGCCCCCATGTTTATGACCCCTATGGACACACATACTTTGGCAGAGAGCAATGAAACTGGGTACAGTGATTCTCCACAGTGTACCCAACATAAAATATTATTATGACCCCACCCTACAACAAACAGGAAGTCAGCCATTTTGGATTGAATTTGGGAGGTCAGGTAACAGCCTCTAACGTGCACATACTTTGCCCGATTAGGCTCAAACCTGAAATACCTAATTACCCCCAACCCTGAACACATGATGCCAATATGATGCCAGTTACCTCTATAGCGCCCTCTTTAGACTGAAAGAACAATGCAGTTTTAAGGAATTTTACTAAATTTGGCAAAAACATCCTTCATAAACATCCAGACAAATAAAAAAGTAAAATAGACCCTTCCCATGATGGTCATGGTTTGGGGGCGGGGCCTCTTAAATCACACAATATCTGATTAAGGTGCTGTTGGTGCTAATTGTGGCAGACGTATGGGGCCGTTTCGCCGATATACACCTTGCTGTCGAGGACGACAGCACAGGCCTAGTTATTACATACCATAACAAGCACTGTCAATAAACACAACGGTATTTAGTCATGGTTCGAATTATTGAATCCCGGACTTCTAAGCGTTTTGCACGTGACCCAAATTTCAGACCCCATAATTGTGACCCAACTTTCTGGGTTGGTTATATATTTTTTTGTTATTCCACTTGATTTAGTCAGGTTATTTTGGAACTGATAAATATAGTTATGAAATCAAATCTAATCTTTAGGCTTTTGTACATTCCAGGCAGCTATTACACAATATTTTAGAGTTTTGAAGTAAAATCAAACATGGTCATAACTGTCCTCTTCAACAGGTGGTAAAGTTTCATAAGGTTCATGTGTTAGCTGTGAGGTCTTTGCAGCTGCATCACAGGAAGTCTATTCGTCATACACTGTTGACACAGTAAATGTCACAGGAACCACACACTTGTACTCAATATTTCTTTTCTGCAATTGGTGGTGAGTCTTGGGTCCATCAGTACATCAAACCAGTGAATTAACATAGAAGTTATGTATGCTGTGTTGTGTTGTCACTTACCATTATTCAGACTATGCTCTAAAACCCAACTGATAACATAAATACTGACTAACGTAAATCACATTGACTCAAAACTGAATATTTGTTGCAGTAACCAATACATAACATAATTTTACAGCGTGCAAGTGTTAGAGAGTTTATCTTTTTAGTCTCACATAACTGACACTAGACAGTAAAACCATCAAATCGTCATTAAGTTCAGTGGTTTTTATGTAACCGGCTCAGACATGGACTGACTGAATACTGTGGTCATCTTTTGCACAGTGGAGATTATTGAAATGAATGTACTGTAGGAGGGGAGATAAAAAGTGCCTTGTTCACATGCATGCCTGAGCACAAATAAAAGTACATCCAAATTTTACACCATAATTACTGACCCCAAATGGTCTGGGAAATGAATTGAGAGGACTTCAATGTGGTGGATCATCAAAATGCAGCAAGTAAAGAATTGAAATGTCATGTGAATTAACCCCTGCATATGCATAAAACAAATAAAAATGTTCTAATGTGATATACATCAGTCAGACATTATATTGTGTACCAGACTATAGTTTGTAGTTGTAGAAAGAAACTTCACTATGCATTCTGACTTCTTTTCCATCAGTGCATCTGTTACTGGTTCACCGCTGTTCGCTTGATTTTAGTATTTTTAACAGATTTTTAACTGATCACTGCAGACAGCAGTTTTGAAGATGCTCTGACTCAATCGTTGGGATTTATTTAGAATTTTCTTGGTTTTAAAAGATGAGTTGAAGATGTCAATTATTTTGCAAAATAGTGTGCATTAGGAATGAGACAATACAATAATATTGTTTATCACAATAAAAACACTGACAATTAATTTATCTTGACTATTTTATATATAATTGGTCATCGCAATAATCATCATTTAATTGCACCACTATGCCCTTTGGACTTTATGGTGAACAGATTTCAGGTGATATTGGCCCACAGAAAAAACTATGAGAAATATTTGTTACCTTGCTGTTGGGGACGACAGCGTAGGCCTAGTTAATTATTGTGATATTATTGGTAATCGCAATTATTATGGCCAAGATAATAATGACCAAAAAAAAATCAATCTTGCATTTGTTTTTTGTTTTGGGGGGAGTTGCAGAATGAGTTGAGACATGAACAGATGGCACTGAGCAAAGTGATTCTCCAAAGAGATGTTGGTAATATATTTGTTTATGTGTGGACTGTAATTCCTGTAGCAAGCTATCCAGGGCCATGTTTACTCAGGGAACTCCAACCAACACATTGTGATCAGTGATATGGAGTACTCTGGAATGAGAAACATGATCTTTCAGAAGAAAAACAAGGAAGAGTTACTAAGGTAAATTGAATAAAAATGCTTGAAATGTCTGACTTACAGTTGCAAAGTAATGTAATTTACAGTGTAGGTTACAGTGTTAAGTTTAGAGATATATGACCCAGTTAAAGAAGTTGGAAATGGGTGGGTTTGTCAAACTGTGGTTCTGGACCCAAAGGTGGATAATGGTAAGTTTTATTTGAATCTCCATAGCATTTTATATGGAATAATAAAAAATATATGTTTAGCAACCAAACTTCATTTTTTGTTTTGTTTTTTGTTTGATTCTGTTTTTCATTGGCAGCCATTGATCCGGTATCAACCAATCAATAACAAATGATAACTTTCACAGTGTGCAATTATGTACAACATGCAAGACAACACACGTAGAGGGGAAAGTATGTACAGCCCCATAATACAGCAAAAAGTTTGGTTACAGTCAATTTGCTATGTTGAAATATGGGTCTGAAAAACTACACAGCAACCGCTGGCTTTAAGTAAGTACATGGTACTTAAGAGCAGCATTGATTGAGCATGTTCCCCCTTCATGATCCCCAGTTGGGATGTGGTCAGTACTGTGATAATTCGCTCCAGAGGTGGTTAAATTCAGATATGTGCCTTAAACGTTGGTCCGGCGCCACTGGTCAGAACATTCTTCCAACCTTGGCTGCAGATAATGACCTTCAGCTGTTGGAAGTGGAAAGTGTGTCGAGAGATGGTGGTCTCAGCCTCAGAGCAGAGGGGTGGCAGTGGCTCAGGTTGAGTGGTAGAGCAGTAAACAGAGGATTGGTGGTTCTATCTTCGCTCCAACCTGTTCATACTGCTAATGTGCCCTTAGGCAAGACATTTCACCCGCTTCAATCTAGGAATGTGTTGGTGACATTGGGTTGGTGGGGCCGTAGGGCTTGGCATGGCTGCCACATTTAGGTTAGTCTGCCCCAGTGCAGCTGTGGTAACAAAGGAAGTTAAATCTACCACAACATGTGACTGTGGAGTGTATCAATATTAGACTCACATTTAAAGTTCTTTGGAAATACATTATAATTCACATTCTTTTATTAGTACATTTGGGCAGCATCGGGCCAACACACCTAGCCCGCAGCAGAATTACCACCCCTGAATTTGCACACTCTCACTCAAAACTCCAGCACAGACAAGGCAGTGACATTGCTGTATATTGTGTGTTCTTTACTCCATTTGAAGGCCATCTCGGCCACGTGAACGCCCCCTCCCTCTGGAGCTGGAGGCTGGGTTGTTTGTGTAGTGTATTGAGGAACTTAGCCTCCTCTTCAGTTCACACATTATGATAGTGACCTGCACCAGGATGGCTCTTTCACGTATGTCCCTGGGGTGGAACTGTGTTGTGAATAGAAGAGATAAAGAGACTCATTTGTATTTTTTTTAACCCAGCCCATTTTAAGATTGAGAAATATTGTTTTCACAACCACTGTTATGACGTCGACATCCTCCCTATATTTCATTATATCTAATCTAATCTTTTGTTTGTATTGTATGTATTAATACCTTTTATTGGACAAAAGCTTAGTTTTTGCTGTAATTAATTTCTGCAAAGTCTACCATTTAAAGTCAGCATAGGAAACAGTTCAAAATGATTAAGTAATAATTGGTCAATTTATGGAATACTGATGGTAAAACATACGTTGATAAATGCTGTTAATGCTTTGGCAGTCTATGTGAAAGTATGTGAGTGAAAAAACAGCATTTAATCACACTGTAGCATGACTAAATAAGTATGTCTGCAGTTTGACCAGTGTATGATACTCTACTGTGTATGGCTGAGTAAATATGGCAAGTTTAAACATATTTTATTATTGTCCTTAGAGAACTGTATGAACCCTTTAAACACATTCAAGAGTCAGCTGTCTGCTTCATCATCTGTGCTAACTTTCATATGTCATTGTGGTCTTCATGTTCCACTTATGTTGTTAATGGGCCTCTTCCTCCTCCTCACAGCAGCACAAGCCAAGCGTTGGCAGGTGATGAAGCAACTCTATTCTTAGCCAAAAAACAAAATGATAATGGTGGACACACTCAAGAGCCTCCACAAATATTAGCCAATACATTGTGCTTGGCCCAATTTAAAGTACTGTAAAAAAAATTGTATGCCAGTACAGAAATATGCCATTGACATAGTCCTTATTAGTTCAACCCTTACAGACATATGTTTTATGATTTACACATTTGTCTACAACTCTTCATAACATTAAATCTCACTCATCAAAATGTCTACTACTATTTTCCAGAACCTTCTCAAAACATTTTGTTTATGTACAGTACAGACCAAAATTTAGACACACCTTCTCATTCAAAGAGTTTTCTTTATTTTCATGGCTGAAAATTGTAGATTCACACTGAAGGCATCAAAACTATGCAACTATATTATGCCCATGTTCCTATCTGATTCACTAACTGTATTTATGTTTAAATAGTCAGACTTCTCAGCTTCCTTCTTGGCCACAGGCTCTCTGCGTCACTGAGCTTGTATGGGCTAGTGTGAATGTATAAAGTAATGTGGAAGTACATATGACAGCAGGCTCCGTCAGCTCTTAGGTTGTACTGTACTGCTGCTAATACTATCCTGGATACTGGCAGTGTTGGAAAATGTATTCACACGTCTCATTGGCTCTGTCTGGCTCGATTAGGACATAATCCAGAGCGAGAGGAGCGTGACAACAGGAACATTTCCATTCTCTGAGTCCACATTTAGATTAGAGCAGTGTTTAATGATGATGATATACCACAACAACAGCAGTAAACAGACAAAGTGGAGACAGTGACCGCTGAATGTTTGAGATGTTCACAGTGCTGCGGTGAGCGCTTGTGGGAGGCAGCACCTCAGCTGGCCTCTGATTGTTCTGGGTCTCACTAGAAAAAACAGGAAGTTATGGCTTTACAATTATATTTCAGTTTGACACACGACTTCCTTTCTCGTAGTTTGTCTTCCCCCAAAGTTATTTCCTGTTATAATATTAAGACAAATAACAAGGAATCCTAAGAATTCACTCCTGAACAAAACAACAGCAATAACGTTTTTCATTAGGAAACGATAAAATGCATGTTTTAACACACACAGGCATACCATTCTCCCTGCCTAATGTGTTAGGCAACATTTTTATGGTAATAGTAAATAATAATAAATAAAGATGAATTGAATTGAAATGTGCAGCTTGCTATACACATGCATTGACTGACATGTGGTCAATTGCCAGTGGTAAAACTAATTGATGCACAATTACCTTTTCTGCTGGTGGCTACTTGTGTGTTGAATATAATTTCTTATTGTCTACATAAATTGCTGCCTATAAGGGCCAATTGGCTTGAGGGCGTCGGTGCAGAGTGTGGTTTGAATAGTCTCTAGTTGTAAAATTTCCGATGCATGTTTACTTACCACAATCCATAATTTTTCTAATTTGTATTTATTTGTTTTTATAGTGGACAGTTTGCTGTGGTGAAGCGTTGTCGTGAGAAGAGCAGCGGTGTGGAGTATGCAGCAAAGTTCATAAAGAAGCGTGTGAGTCGAGCGAGCCGCAGGGGGGTGAAGAGGGAGGAGATCGAGAGAGAGGTGTCGATCCTCCAGCAGCTACAGCATCCCAACATTGTGTCTCTGCATGACGTGTTTGAGAACAGGACTGACGTGGTGCTAATACTAGAACTGTGAGTGATAATCTTAAATTCATCAAACCTTAATAATATGTGTTTCACTGCCCTCTCGGTATGTTTTTTAATCAGCTCTGGATGCAACCAACTGGCCCTGCTAAAGGACCGTAGTTAGGATAGGCTCCAGACACCTTTACTAATAACAATAATGCATTGGTTTTATATAGCGCATTTCTCAACATTCAGAGACACTTTACAATTACATTATTCATTCACTCCATAGTTACACCCAGTGGTGGTAAGCTACTTGTGTACCCATAGCTGCCCTGGGGCACTGGGGAGACGTGGCTGCCATTCTCCGACCACCACCAAACACCATCTCACAGCCGCATTCATTCATAGGCAATATGGGTTAAGTGTCTTGCCCAGGGACACAACAACCGTAAAGACTAATGGAGATCAGACCAAAATGAGCTATAAACCTGTGCCCCTAACCATAATAAGCGGGATATTAATAATTAAATGCATACTGGTTTTTGTCTGGATGCTAATGTGTCCAATGAAAAGCACTTCAAGTGAGTGTCACATAAAAGAGATTTACATATTCTTCCTCATGACAGCTTTTTACTGTTATTTATATACCTCAATGCTTCCTTTGTATAGAACCAGCTCATCATCATGACAATACAGCATGTACAGTAATAATCTTTGTTAATAATTGTGTTTCTTGCCAAGAGATTACAGTTGAACTTTTTCTATGAAGACTTTAGTTGTGTAATCGTTCTAGTGAAGTTGTGATTCTCTTGGTCAGTACACTTCGTTAGTGGCCAGGATTCATGTGCCACATAGAACCAAATGTCATCTGCAGGAGGCCTAGACCTAATTACGACTAATGAGGACAGAACAAGTGACTCTTCTGTCTGATTCTAATGTACAGCCATGAAGAGTAATTATGCCATTGTTATGTATTCCATATTAGCATATCCCCACACTTATTTATAAGTAGGACAAAGTCAGCATGTTACAGAGATAATAGTCATATCTAAGGCACGCAGGATGGCCTCTCATTCACATAATGGGAGCTCACTTGAGATAATGTTTGGGGGAGATTGCCTAAGCATAATGTAAGTGTTGTATCGTGTGTGTATGCAGGGTTTCTGGAGGAGAGCTCTTTGACTTCCTGGCTCAGAAGGAGTCTCTGAGTGAAGAGGAGGCCACCCAGTTCATCAAACAGATCCTAGACGGGGTTCAGTATATGCACTCAAGAATGATCACGCATTTTGATTTAAAAGTAAGTGCCACAATCACATTTATTGTATGACTTTAGCCAGTTAATTATATTTTCTTTAGAGATAATGTGTCGTTAATTATATGTTGTTTTTTCTTTAGAGATAATGGGTCATGACCTTTTGAACTATGCAATGCCTCCAACTTTATGGGAATAGTTTGGGGAAGGCCTTTTCTAATCCAACACAACCGTGCCCAAATGCAGCGAGGACTATAAAACCTGTTACGAGTTTGTTGTGAAAGAATTTGACTGGTCCACACAAAGCACTGACCCTGACCTCATCCCCATGGAGCACCTTTAGAATACAATCACCCAATCAGTGCCTGACCTTATAAATGTTCTACAGAATAAATGAGCACAATGACATAGGAAGCAATGCAAATGGAAGCTGAAAGACCAGACCACACTACGGCCAAGGGGCGAAATATAAGAAGCTTTTTACCTTTTTGAACACATTTTCTACTGACTTAAAACCAGTCCTATAGATATATATACATAGAAAGTCCCAATATATGACAGACTGGAAATGTATTTTATTTTGACCAGTGGTTCTCAACCAGTGGGACTGGATAGAGAAGTGTATCACTGGAAAACAGGGGATTGTCAGCCTTTGCACATTTTTACATATTCAAATTTAGATCTCAAAAGTTTTAGACCATATGGCGTTTGTTCATACCCAAGGACTTCACCCTCTACAGGTTAACCACAACACTCATACCACAAATATAATCCTATATTTATAGCATGTGAGGTGTACATGCCTGAACTCTTATATTCATGATTCACACATCCTTCCACTGAGAGGCTGAATCCACAAGATATTCTCATACACACCGCAGCAGAACTCGCCCACACTGCTCTCAAAGGCACTGATCTGTATAGAATAATTACAAAATAATCTTGTGGTTAAGGAGCTTTGTTTCTATTTCGATCCAAGGACTAATTAGAATAGAGAGGTTTCTGTAAAATATAAACTGTGAAAATTTCAGAAAAATGTGTTTGAATGTAGTCATTAAGAGTGTTCCTTCAGAGACCTTCAGATTATTGGTAGAACTGTAAGGACAATGTCAAATCAAAAGAACTCATATCCTCATGATTGCATAAATATCAAATTATGACATCAAAAATGTACTTCAAAGCATGACTTTGACAATATTTTGGATTTGGAGTGTCTCTATAACCAAAAGCATATGTTCAGAATGAGGATTGGTATGTTTTTGTAAGATACTGTCAAGACTGTCAAGAGATAACTGTACCAGACAAATTAATTTGGTTTATTAGTTGTTTATGCACCTGCTGCCTGAGATAGTTACATGAATCCCTCCAAATGCAAAAAATCCCTGATGGTGGTCAGTCAAGATATTAGAGAATGTGTTATTCTTTATTTTAGCCTGAAAACATCATGCTGCTCGACCGCAACGCTCCTCTGCCTCACATCAAAATCATCGACTTCGGACTGGCACACAGACTCGAACCTGGGGCCGAGTTTAAAAACATCTTTGGGACGCCCGAGTTTGTGGGTAAGCTCTCTCGCGTGTGTACAGTGAAGTGGGCTCTTTGCACATTTTAATCTAAGGCTTATATACAAACTGCAATGTCTGTGTGGTCTATTTCCAGCCCCGGAGATAGTGAACTACGAGCAACTGGGCCTGGAGGCAGACATGTGGTAAGACGTGACCTATAACCTTTGACTGTTGCTGGCCACTTTTCTGAACCACAAAGGCATAACTGTGGATTAACTCGTATTGTTTTTCACAGGAGCATCGGTGTCATCACATACATCCTGTGAGTGGATAATGAATGAAGTTTGATATTACTATAGACTCATGTCTTAAGAAGTTTATTTATTTTTTTTTCAGTTTGAGCGGTGCGTCACCTTTTCTGGGTGACACCAAACAGGAAACGCTAGGAAATATATCAGCTGTGAATTATGATTTTGACGAGGAGTTGTTTAGTCACACGAGCGAGCTGGCCAAGAGCTTCATCAGGCAGCTGCTGGAGAAGGATACCAGGTAAAATGCAGGACTGAACTGGTGGAGGTTTTTTTCTATCACATAAAACAGTCTGGCCATCAACAAGTCACTTTTACACAGGACTGCCCCTCAGTGGGTATTTGTAAATCTATGGAAACCCTACAGATAGCTTAATGTGAAATCCCAGTAGATCAGCAGATTTTTGATCTAGTAAGCCCTTTCTTCATGCTTAATTCATGTTAATTTTGTCTTCACATGTACTGAGTTGTTATTGGCTGATTATATAGCGTATTTGTTTTTGGAAACATTAGAGGTGCACCTATTAAAGTGGCTGGTGTTAATCTTAGACACGTTGCCAAGTCTGGAGGTTCTGAGCCAAGTGGTGTATTTCACAAAAGCTATGCTTGAAAAGTAGGGCACCAAATAGATTTGGCTAAAAATGAAATACTAAGATTCAATAAACTGTTAGAGGACGTACAGAAAACAAGCTTTATCTGCATTTGTACATTTCACTTCGTACCGCTGGATACAGAAGTTTCCAAATAGAAAATGGAATATTCCAAGTTTAGTAGCTCCCAGTGTAATATTACAGTGTACCTGCACTGACTCTGTAATATTACAGTGTACCTGCACTGACTCTGTACTATTACAGTGTACCTGCACTGACTCACCTGCTTTTCCTCTCGTTTTAGAAAGAGGATGACGATAGAAGAGACTCTGAACCACCCCTGGATAAAGGTAAGCGATGGGTTTAGGCATGTTTGAAGTCATGAAGTCATTAATACAACAGCCACATTACAGGCTTGGAAAACATTCTGTTAAAGCTTTCTGTGACTATTGATTCTCACAAAATCCTCCCAAATAGAATGAATTCACTGAGATCACAAAGACATGTCTCTATCTCAATTGTAAAACGAACAATAATATACATATATTGTGTTTGTGGATGCATATTATATGGCCCCAAACTAAATAATTTCTCCATATACAAGTAAAGATCTTATCTCAGCTCCAAAGGCACATTTCTCCAGGCGTTATATTCACACCCATTAACTGAATATTTGTTCTGGCTTGTTCTAACTTCTACAGTGCCTGTATATTGTGTTCCTCACTGCACCACACCCTTCTCCACTGGGAAAACCTACTGGCTTTGTACATCTGTTACCTCATATGACACACAGTGTTGTACCGCCTCTATGGGAACATTATAATAACATTAACAGAAGTAAACTAGATATCTTCTAACCTATGATAATGTAGATGAAGGCCACCCCATCACCAGTCTAATCTGCATGTGCGTGTGTGCTATGGAGTTTTGCTTGGATTTGAACCCACTGGACTGGTTTGTCATCCTCCACGGCTCTCTCACTAAAACATGTGTGTTCAAAGAAACATGCTCTGACTCCATGTCCCTCACCCTTCCTTCTGAAGTCCCACTTGGTCCACCACACTGAGGCTGAGAAGACCACAGATCTCCAGACCAGACGTCTTAAGGAGTACACCCTGCAGTCCCACACCGGCACTCCCGCTAACTGCACCTACTCCAACTTTGAGAGGTTCACCCACATCCTAGAAGAGCTGAGTTTGATGACTTCCGGACTATCCGAGATGGAAGGGGTCCACCACACATTGCACAAGGACATCCAAGCCCTACTTGGCACCTACAATGACAAAGAGGCTTGGTGCAAAGAGGAGAGTGAGAATGGCAAGAAGCAGCTCTCAAAAGTGCGGTACGAATTCAGGAAAGTGGAGGCGAGTACCAGGATGTTGCAAGAGGAGACGCGAGCGGTGGATGCGTCTCTAGATGGTATCAGCGGGAGGTACAGGCAGAGGCAGCTGGAGGGTCTGAGGGTGCAGCTCCCCTGGCTGCAGCAGGTCCTAGGGTCACTTCAGCAGGAGACGGACAGCACCTTGGAGAGTGAGGCTCTGCGGCAGACGACCCATACAAAAGAGATATGTCCTGAAGGCCTGCAGCAAGACCAGGCTGGATAGAACATGGGACATTCATGGCTCATCACAGCCAAGTGGAACGCCCCTCATTCAAGCCAGAAATGTCAGACGAGAGTGATTCTATTGGCCAATCACAAATAAATAAAACTATGAAACTTCTCCAGTTATTTATAAATATTGGACTCTTGTGTTCAGTTGTTCTGGTAATCCAATTTGAGTCTCTGTATAAGTGGAGTATTGAAAACATTATCCAGGATTAACTATTGTAACATTGGATTTTTTTTTATTGCTACATTTAAGCTCAGTGGACATTCTAAACTTTTATTTTCTTGGAAAGACTTGAAAGATAAGTCAAATTTAATTGATTTTTGTATTTATTTATTTCATTTGAGTTCAGCACTTTTTGAAATAACCAAGGTAGTTCATTTTCTTTGCGTATTCTGTATTTTGAAAGAAAGGACAGTGAAATGTTGGCATGTACTTGTGTTTGCGTTTGTTCATTCCACCACACACAGAGTGGCACTGAGATTTTTGAATTTTTGGTACAAAGAGCACTTGAAACTTCATCACCGAGACTTTTTTATTTATTGAAATCTTCTATGTTTTTTTCTTGTATGTTTCTTCGCTTATGGACGTCGAACTAAGTAAATGTACTGTACATCTCTAAGATCTTAAAAAGCAGAACACATAGCTTCTGCTTGACTCTGCTCAGTGATGTTTTCCACTTGGTAAACCTAATAAAATACAATGACAATTATGTGTTTTTTTTTACTATTCATGGAATTAAGGGTAAACTATAATTCTGTAAAATAAATACAGTATGTTAGTGGTTGATGTGATTTGACCCTGTCTTTTCAGCCTCACAACCCAAGACAGGCCATGGTCAAGAGACTGTCTGTGATCAACCTAGAGAACTTCAAGAGACAGTACGCCAGACGACGCTGGAAGGTAATGTACTTGTAATATTTCTGTTACTTTATTATTCAAACTGTCTTTATCTTTGTACAATGTTATTTAAATATATTTGTCTTCTGCAGTTGTCTTTCAGAATTGTAGCCCTGTGTAATCATTTAACACGGATCATGAAGAAGGGTCCCAAGCTCCTGGAAGAGGAAGGGGTATGACCACCACATTTTCAGGTCAGCTGCCAGTGATCTGTCCAGCTCTGATTGATCCGTTTGTTTTTCAGAGAGATTGTGAAAGTGACCAAGAAGAGGAAATACTGCGGAGGAGACCGAGGACCAGAAAGAGGAGCAGCACTTCCTGAGGAAACCGTCTTACAAGCCTCTGTGACTTAATCTCTGCAGCTGTATCGTCTGCTGCAGGTAAATGTAATAAAGATGGAAATGCAGCGTTTTTATTGGTCAAGACAATGTCGAGCCTTGTTTACCTCTACACATGTCTATTCATGGAGCCTGTCCAGTCAGAGTCATTCAGTTCTAAAGTAAATGGGTCCCATTAGTTCTGCTTTGTGATTGGTTGTATGTCTATCCAATTACAAGATGTTGTTTCATCTGCTTCTGTTTATGTTTCTTGGAAATCTTAATTGAATCAAGTAATCCTGTTTATACCACATACAATTATTAGGATGGCCTTAATTAGTCTGGTCAGGCTACTCGTCATCGGCTCTATGTTAGATAATACGTATTTAATGTATGTTACTGTATGTTTTACGTATATAATACGTATAATACGTATTGGTGTTTGTCATGCTTTTATCATTCATGGCAGGTATTCATAACCAAATGTTTACATCTTCTGCTCGACAACCAGCAACATCTGAACTACTTCACCTCTTCATTTGTAGATAATCCTGAGATAGTGCCTGTACTGGAAATACATGATAGTAACTTTTGATGTAATGTATAATGGTTTTGATATTTATGGTGTGAATATTAATGCCCACTGTCTTAATCTCTTTGTACTTAGGTTATTATACATGAACAAAACACATGCATTTAATTGCACTGTATGAACTGTACTCTAGTCTTGAAATGTCCTTATCTAATGAACAGTGTTGTTGTCTGAGACTTCAGCTCATAAAAAAATATTAAAACAATTGTTAAACTTTGTAAATCTGGGACCCTTTTTCACTGAATCGAAAGATGAAAATGCTGCAAAGTAGATTTTCCACCGACCTCCACCACAGGATCAATGCTGATAAGTATTTAATATCAGGCTTCTATACAAATATGTGTCTAGGCATTGATTTGTGCTATTTTCCAACTTCAGCTAATATTTCCAGATTGTCCCTGACCTGGGGAGACTTTCACTCGGACACGTTTCATAACTGTTTTGTTTGAGCTCACTTAAATGAGATTGAAGAAAAATGTTGGCAGAGAAATGCAACCACACAACATGAAGTGATTAACAAGTGGGTCAGTTCAAATGCTGTCTGTGGTCTTCAGTCAAAGAACCACACTTATTATACTGTCAGGAGTTAAAGCTACATTATGCAATTTGTAAGGATTATTAGCTTTGGAAGGCCTTCTGGTTGTTGCTCAAGCACTGTATAAAATCTAAGTGAAATGGACCTAAACTACTGAAATAAGAAACTGAGCCAACAGAACCTTAGATTAAACAAGGCAGGCTTTAGACAACCACATTTTTATTCTGTTCTGTGTATGTTTGCACCATTCCCCTAAACTCTGATTGGTCATATGCCTGAATAATCTCATTCAGAGGTCATATACCGTATAACCCCACAGACTAGTTGTGTTTTTTTAATTTACTACACATTATGTAATAATTCTGCATTATGTAATAATATGCCAAAATGTAAACATTTTTAAAAAATAATCACTTCACTGTGTAATAAAACTGCATTTTGCAATATGCGATAACATTTAACACATTTTGGAATAAATTGTTACATTTTGAGAGTTATTTTGAAAGTTATTACAAAATGCAAAAGTTCTTCAACCACACAAACTGTAACAACTTATTACAAAATGTGTTCGATGTGATTACATATTGCATTGTATCGGTTCATTGCAAAAAATGCAGCAGTTTATTACAAAATGCGATTTTATTACAGAATGAGGTGAACATTTTATTACCTTTGGCGGAGTATTACATAATGCAGAATTATTACATAATGGGGCTCTACACACCTATTGTTTCTGTACCACAGCTACATTATTGCAGGCTATATTTTTCAAACGGATCATAACGGACCGTCTCTCATGTCATCCACATCCCATAATGAGAGTACAATTTTGAGCATCTGTATCTATAGGGCTTTATTATACATCCAATTGGTCATCTACAGGCTACTGTAAGTGTCAAACACCACATACCAATATCATATTACTTATTATAAAACATGCATCATCCCTCTGCCATTCCTTATTAGAACATAAGTGTACATGGTGACTTCTCTGACTCCTGTGCCTATAATGCAGTTTGGATGCCTTTGTGTTAGCACTGGATAGCACCATGACACTCTTGAGTTCCTGGCATGAGCTGAGATCAGAGCCTCTGTGTCTTCATACAGTATGTCCGTAAATATGATTGGTATATCTGTGAAATATGAGCTGCTCTTTTGTGGGCGGCTGAATGGCATGCTTCAGTGCAGTGTGTGAGAGTGGATCAGAGCAGCGGTCTTGCCCAGAGGAGCGAGGGATCATGGGATTCCAATCAGACTCAGTTACAGCAAGATGAGTGCTTTAGGTTAGTGGGAAGGGGTGATCCTGCATTTCACTTTTAAGGAATGTATAGGCTAAATGTCAAAGAGTAGACCGGTGAAATCTGTTGAAGGTGCTACTGAACAAAGAACATAGATGTACCACATTATTAGACAAGTTCAATCTGACTACAGAATGGAGAAGAATGGTTGGTGGTAAGGTAACAGATGAACTCGTGATCCTTCTACAGGTCAGCCTAATTAAGTGGCCATTAAGTGTATATGCTTTTATATTACAATACTTGAGGATTTTACATTCACAAGTGAACTACTTCAACAAGTGATTCTGACCTTCTGTCAGACAGCAGCAGAAAGGAGCTAAGGTCAAAATACTGTTCCAGTTGTTAAAGGTCTAACCTCTTCACAGTGAATGGTTGTCACAAAAGCCGTTGGTGGTTAATAACATAAAATTAGACGGTAGGCTATTATACGCCTCCACACAGCATTGTATGACTTCTGAGTTTGGATGTATTTAGCTTACACAACAATGCTCTCTGGTGGCCAACAGAAAGAACTGCAATTGGTGCTGTGGTGAAGGGTGGGGGCCAATTTTCCCAACCATGTACATGCCATGCTATTTGCCAACTGCAATTCCAACTTCAAATGATTAGATTAGAAATTGGAATGTCATTTTTATCATCAGATTTCACAGCAGCAGTATTGAGCTTAGGTCACATGCAATCTCCACAATCTGAGCAAATCATGGTTTGTCAATGTTGTGGAATTGTGTAGCATACTCTTCATAAAGCTGGGAATAGTAGTGAATATGATAAGTAAATAAATGATTTCTTCGGCCTCCTCCATGAAGTATTGACCTCCTGAATCTAAGGATGCAACTGGCCACTATATGACCAAAGGGACTAGGCTTTGGTGTGTTCAAACAGTAGGGTTGGCGGTTCGAATCCCACTCAGAACATACTGCCACTGTGTCCTGGGGCAAGACACTTAACACTTATTTCCTATGCATGAATATGGTAACGTGATTTGGTGGTGATGGGAGAGGCCGTAGGTGCAGAAATAGCCTGCCCCAAGGAAGCTGTGGCTACAGAAGGAGCTTACCACAGTTATTGGGAACTAGGGACCATTATTGTGATGAATGCTTAATAATAATAGGCATAAAAATACATATCTTGACTAAAGGGCTGGTGAATTTCCAAGCCCCATAATGGTCTAATTTAAAACCTGTTAATCTCCAGTGCATCCTCCTCAGATAAGTATGTGGTGCTCATCACTGTAGACAGACCTGGCTGAATCACGGCCGCCCCCTCCTCTCTGTGATAGTTAGGCCCCACTTGAGCCGTGATCAGTGGCTGGAAGTGAACTCCTCTGCTGCTCCATTATTCATGCACACAGCCCGACATTCTTCTGCCTCTATTCTCGGACAGAGACCTAATGAAGCGTGCTCATATTTAAGGATCTTCATTTGAGCCT
The DNA here is from genome assembly GCA_036025475.1 of Philypnodon macrostomus. Lineage (NCBI taxonomy): Eukaryota > Metazoa > Chordata > Actinopteri > Gobiiformes > Eleotridae > Philypnodon > Philypnodon macrostomus. The sequence goes on from JAVQKC010008448.1 coordinate 26,069, forward strand.
TTTACAGTATATTCTCGATATAGAAGTGTGAGCCCACGCAGTACTCGTCTAAGAAATAGGGGCCCCAGGGACGATCTGCACGAGAGGCCTTTTCAAACAAACCCTTACGTCTGATTGGATGACCTTTACATACAGTGAATATGGTGATGCAAACAGAGAAATGTATTGTCTTCTCTGACAGGGTTTGCCTCAGGCCCACAGCTAAATGGGTAATATTACGCAACAACTCTAAGGATGCTGGAAAATTAACTCGGCTATTCATTCATTAAAGAAACATTTCTCCTTAGGCCCATGTGAGAATCCTTGATGGTTCTTGACTTGATTTGAAATGAATAGGAAATAACTAGGCTATAAGACAGCAGACCCATCACACTCTCTTCTAGGACCAACTCTTTTGGAGAACTGTCTCACTCTACTGCTGCGTCCTTCCCCTATCACCACTTCTGTTGCAGAACCATCTCACACTCCTCCTTCACCCCCTTAGCAGCAGAACCAGCTCACACTCCTCCTTCTCCTCCTCAGCAGCAGAGCCATCTCACGCTACTCCTTCACCTCCTCAGCAGCAGAACCATCTCAATCTACTCCTTCACCCCCTCAGCAGCAGAACCATCTCACACTCCTCCTTCACCCCCTTAGCGGCAGAACCATCTCACGCTACTCCTTCACCCCCTCAGCAGCAGAGCCATCTCACACTCCTACTTCACCCCCACAGCAGCAGAACCATCTCACTCTACTCCTTCACTCCCTCAGCAGCAGAACCATCTCACTCTAGTCCTTCAGCCCCTCAGCAGCAGAACCATCTCACTCAACTCCTTCACCCCCTCCATCACGATTTTAATAGCAGAAAGATCTCACTCTCCTCCATCACCACCTGAGCAGCAGAACCATCTCACAGCTAAAAATATGCCTGCAACTTGAAACTCAAAAAGACAATTGGGCAAGAAACTGTGTCTTCCTTCAGCTTGGCCTGGAAGCTACATCCATATAACAAAACTCAGTGGAGAGGGGTGTTGTAACGACTGTTGTAGATAATTGGTCTCTGAGGCTGTCTCACAGCTCTCTCTCACGGGAACATAGCACACGATTGGAGATGGTCAGAAGTACAGGGCTATATTAGGTTTGACGAATGGAATAGATCTAATTTTGAATGTTTCAATTATTTATTCAGTTGGGATAAATGTAATTCCTGTATTTGCCTGATTCATTTTGTGAAGTGAATATTTCATTTTCTCATTGAATATTTTGTACTCTTACATTTTAACTAGAAAAAAACAAAAAAACATAGTTTCAATCCCCAGGGTGTGGAGTCTGCATGTTCTCTCTGTGTTACTGTGGGTTCTCTCTCTCTTTCTAGCATCTAAAAGCATAAATGTCTAAGGCAAATTGGTGAGTAGAAATGTCCCATAATGAATTAAATGTATTGTCTGTCAGTGTATGTCCATTACTGACTCTTGTCCAGTGTGTGCTCTACCTAAGGCTCATAGTAGTTTATAGCTGTGTGGAGATATATGGCGACAGAGTGGTTTGTTCTGGCCTCGCAGTAAGGAGGCTGTGGGTACAATTTCCGGGCTGGCCAGCTACATAACTACTATGTTTCTTGGTGGAGTCCTGCCTGTCTTTCTGCCCAAAAGACATGCATGTTATTATGGTTGTCTAAATTGTCCTATAGTGAATGAATGTGAGAGGGAACGACTCTATCTCTGAAACTGCCTCAAGCCCATAGTAAGGGGAAAAAGAGGAAGAAGATTACTGAATTGAAATCAATAATAATACCGCCTAGCCTTTATCTTTAAATTCATATCTAGTTTAACCTCTTGAAGAGAAGAAATCGATGAGTGTGACGTCAGTGATTGATGAGCTGTGGCTTGGAGACTGGAATATTCCCACTACAATATATATAACAAATACCAGCCTGCTTAAACACATGTGCTCTCATTGATAACACCAGGCAGATGGTTCATAAAACTATAAGGAAGAATTGATTTGTTGGTAAAAAAATACACAAATACACCATGGCTGACTGGACTCCCTTCCCTGGTGAATTTGACCGTGCTAGTAAGGTTACTTATAGACACTATTGTATAAAAATACATTCACGGATGACAAAAAATGTACCCTATGCATTCAGGGGTGCAGTATCAAGCAGGATGGTTTATTGTCCCATACCAGTGTAACATTTCACAAAAAAGAAAACATCCATATGTAACTATCAAAAGCTCCAAGTCAGGATAGCCAACCCGGGTTTTATCACAGCTTAAGGAATAAACATTTCATTGATTCAAATTAGCAACAATTAATTTTCTCAACTCTACAATGGGTAAAAAATCCTGTTGGAGGTCACAGGTGACTGTAGCAACTATGGGACTTAGGCAGAAAAATACAGTTAGTTGTCGGCCTGACACTCAAACACATTCACCAACAGCTTTTCTATAACGATCATTCTCTAGTTTACTCTCTAGTTCACCTATACATGCTTGTGTTTGGACATTGCAGAAAAAGGAGAAAACCCACAGAAACACAAGGAGGACATGCAGACACCAGGAACACTAACCACTCTGCTACTGTGTACCTTTTTTATACTTAAACCTGTTTCCAAAGGTCAAACCCCAGTTCTATTCAATGTTCATTCCTATTCCTATAGTGGTCTTGTACAAAGTGTGACTCATGTAAGTGGCTGTAATAATGAGAGCGGAGAGGTAATGTTGACAGGGATGTTAATTAAAGGTACATGCTCTACACACACCATTATGTTCAGGTGAGACAGAACATCCACTTTTTATATAATATAATGAACTGCTCCCAACGTTACCACAGGACTCAATTGTGTCAGTGTCTATCAATCTGTCCGCAAAGATCTAACTATAGCTGCAGTAACCAGGGAATCATCCTCCAACATTTCCACAATAGCTTACCATTTGCTTATGGTGAAAGGTGGCACGGTGGTTTTGATTCTTGGGTCATTCAAAATGCACCTAAATTGTTTTGCACATTGGGAGGGTTGGCAGTCCAATTTCCACTCAAGTTCAAACTGCCATTGTGTTCATGGGCAAGGCACTTTGTTCGTGTGTTGTCTGCGGTGTGTTTGGTGGTGGTCAAAAAGCTGATGTGGTATTGCTGCCACATCTCATTTAGTCTGCTCCAGGGCACCTGTGGCTATAGTGGTACTTGTAATGTGATTCAAATATCATGATATAAATGAAATGTTTTTTATATTAGTATTAAAGTATATTAGTATCATAGTAGTATTTTTTGTAATTTATTTTTTAAGGAGCAGGTGGATCACCAACTTCCTGACGCACAGGAAGCAGCACGTGAGGCTGGGGAAGAATGTCTCGGACTATTAGCACCGGCTCCCCTCAGGGCTGTGTTCTTTCTCCTCTGCTCTTCTCCTGCTGCACCTGTCAAGCTTATTAGGTTTGAAGACAACACCACCCTTACTGGACTCATCTTGGATGGGGATTGGTCTGCCTGATGATATATGGGTGTCTTTTTTAACATTCATTTTATTTTTAAGGAATGTTTAAAAATAGTGAATGAATCTTATCTGATGTCTTGTCTCTTATGGGATTTGAACCTCATCCCAGCCCTCCTGATCTATACAAAAACAACAGTAGGCCTGCATACAAACGACTTTAACTGTAGCTGTAGCACATCTCTAAATACGTTCTCTGCCACAGTTCTCACTCAGCTGGAGCTTGAATCAAGGCCAATTTTCACTGAAAGGGTTTCAATACAAAATGAGCCTCTATTATAACTCCTTCTGTCTTGTCGCAACTCGAGCCGCTCTCCCCCAGCTCACAAAAGCCGAGCCCTTAATGGCTTTGTAACATTTGTAAATCAGTTTCTATGAAGCGCTCACAGCCAATATAATATCCCTTTTCTCCAGGAAATGCCGACAGTTGTCACCTCGAGAAGTGAGCTGATAATTGCTTCTTGATTTGCCATTGACCAGATAATCAGAGCCGTGAACACAAATGAACTGCAGGTAGTCAGGAAGTCATTTGAGAGCCTGGTTCTGTCCCTCATCTCAAGTCCCTCACGCCCCCCCTCCCGGCCCCCTCCCGGACCCCCTGCAGTTTGCCTACAGAGCCAACATGGTTCTCCACTTCATCCTGCGGCATCTGGATCCTGTTTGTGGTGCCTCATCCCAGACTATTAGCACCGGCTCCCCTCAGGGCTGTGTTCTTTCTCCCCTGCTCTTCTCCCTGTACACCAACTGCTGCACCTCCGACCACCAGTCTGTCAAGCTTGTTAAGTTTGCAGGCGACACCACTCTTATTGGACTCATCTTGGACCAGGATGAGTCTGCCTACAGGATGGAGGTTGAACATCTGGTGTCCTGGTGCAGCCACAACAAGAAGATTATCCCGGCTGGTTTATGCTCTGCACTAGCATGTTCTAATCTAATCACTATCCATATCATATCATATCCATATTCGTATCCATATTCATATTCATATCATATCCATATTCATTTCCATATTCATATCATATCATATCATATCATATCCATATTCATTTCCATATTCATATCATATAATATCTATATCATATCCATATATATTTTGTTCATTTTGTGCTATAGTGTAGTTTTATTTTATTCTTTATTTATTGTATGTTAGCACCAAGTACCACAACAATTCCCTAATGATGTGAACCTGTTCACTCAAATGGAAATAAAACCATTCTGATTCTGAATATAAGCAGGAAAATAGAAATGATAGAATATTATATGATTGTGATTAAGGGCCTACAACTATAGCCAAATGCATGTGGAATTTCAATTAATTTTTGTATTCTTGTATTCTGGTCATTAATGCTAATCCTCCCGTCACAAGGCAGCAACTGCAAATGCATTTAGTCTATACAATATGTAATAATTCCTGCCACAGTCAAACACTGCCCTGGGGCGCATCAATGAAGAAGTGGCAGCAAATTCCACACACAAAATGTCTTGCCCAAAGATACATCAGCAGTATGCACAGATTAGAGTGGTATTTGAACCACCAACCTTCCTGTTATTGGATTGCTTAACTACCCGGGCCACTGCCACACTAAAATGTGTCTATTGATCTAGTTTAGCTACATTTTCAAAGTGGGAGAGATTTGAATACTGTAATTAAAAATAATGAGGGCGCAGATCCTGAGCCATGAATGAGTGACTGTGACAGCTGATTTTATTATTTTTTTATGTTGTAGCAAAGCAAATCTCATATTAATTTTTTATACAATTTTACATGATTTCTGCCCTGTTCCTAAAGCCCAGGTTGCAGGACTGTTACTATCCCTGGTGTGGAGTAGATTACATGCTTCTTCTGATCATTCTCACCCACCTCCCCTGAGTGAGGGAGGAGAGAGTGCCAGCCTGAGTGTGCACGTGAGTCCTCAGACCAGCCCTGCTCTGGGGGATGAATGTAGGGCGGCCGCACTGGAACAATGCAGTCTGGGTAATGGAGCCTCTGTCTCATGCCAATGCCTGTGTGATCTGAAAAAAACAGACATGTGACTGGACTGTGTGTGGTTGTGAATATTGGACAGACGCAACACCCACAAACTCATGTTGTCTGTTCGTGTTCGTGTGGATGGAGATGCACATGCTGAAAAGAACTGCTACTAGATCAACAGACTGGTCTAGTACAGATTGTTTTTTTGGTATATTATGTGAGACTTTGTTTGGGTTATAATATGATGACGAAGATGCAAATGTGTAATAATAATAAAATGATGAAGGGGAACTTTATAGGTACCAAGATGACACCAGTTAAGCATACACATAAATTGGCTTCTAATTTTTAGAATCAATTTTTTAAACCAGGAAAGAGACATGCTTTAGAACTCAGACCCCTATAGACACTGAACTTTGCGACTGGCCATTATCGATGGTGTTTACCACCTAAAGCCCATAGTTGCTGGGATAACAGTCCTGATGTGAAAGCGGCTTACGGGCACAGCATGACATTACAGGCACTGCTCGCCTTCTACCGGAAACTCCACAAGTCTGCAGCTGACATTCAGGATCATGGCAGTAGTCCGGTCACGAGCCCACCAGGAGAGAGACTCTTCTGTGGGCAGAGGACTGTTCACATTCCTATGCTCTAACCGCCACGTGGTGTCACTGAGGTAGAACAGTTGTACCAAAAGACTTGTTTGTCAAAAAGTACACAAATTAGTATCAGTCACATCGATGGAGTCATTAAGGGGAGATCAACATCACATTTACCCATATTTAAGCACAACGTATGTAGACACAAGCTGCTCTGATCTGAATGTCCCTTCATACACCAGCAGATCGTTCCCTTTGAGCTGCTCTATAGCATCACAGATACTATTGCATTAAAATATTGATCCTTAATTTTTTTATATTGGTCCTTCATTTTCTTTATTCTGATCCACATCATGGAACAGTCTTTTTATGGCTGAAGCACTGTATTGGGCATAATCAGTAATAATGCAGTGCTCCTGGATTTCTTTCAATGACATGACAGGTGGCAAGTTTTAATAAAGAAAATCATTTAATATACATTTGTGCTTCATCTGCGTTACCTGGAAACCTGAAAGAGGATCAGCACCTTTGTGGAAATGAAAGCAGGGTCTCACAAATGTAACACTTTGAGAATTGTGAAGTGAGAGCAGTCAGGGACTGAACTGACACTCAATAATATGGAGGGAAAAACCTGCATTATGAAAGAGAACAGGCCATTTCTGAGATGTGAAATAAATCAAACGCATTCAAATTATTACTATTTCACAATGGGTGATTTTATCAGTTTTCATTCATGTGTAACCCCTTACAAACCATATGCCAAAAATATATAAAAGAAAGAGAGCATTTGCGTCAAACAAATATAACCACATTTATTTTGAAAGTATAAAATTTCACACTATAAAGGCCACTTTTCAGGGTAAACTGACAAGCTTTCTGTCCAAAGTATCGTCCCCTCTGCTGGTCTGTCATACTGTCCAGTTCTGTGGCAAAACAAAAGACTTGTTCTACTTCACCACAGAAAATCATTGGCAAGATCGCAATAATTTAGTCGTTACGGGAGAATGGCAGGAGAGTGAGATTTCCTGATTTGTACATCCCACAGAGGAGCAGGTATGGAACAGCTCTGGTGTGAAAGCGGCTTACAGGCACAGCATGACATTACAGGCACTGCTCGCCTTCTACCGGAAACTCCACAAGTCTGCAGCTGACATTCAGGACCATGGCACCAGTCCGGCCACGAGTCCCCCGCATTTCAGGAGAGAGCCCCCCAGGAAAGAGAGACTCCTCTGTGGGCAGAGGACTGTTCACATTCCTACGCTATAACCGCCACGTGGTGTCACTGAGGTAGAACAGTTGTACCAAAAGACTTGTTTGTCAAAGTATACAAATTAGTAACAGTCACATCGATAAACATAAGAATGGAGTCATTAAGGGGAGATCAACATCACATTTACCCATGTTTCAGCACAAAGTATGTAGACACAAGCTGCTCTGATCTGAATCTGAACGTCCCTTCATACACCAGCAGATCTTTCCCTTTGAGCTGCTCTATAGCATCACAGATACTATTGCATTATTGCATCTACAAACCAGCTCTGGTATTCACTGCATGTGAACTCTACCTTTAGACTTTCACACATGCTACTCAAGAGTGCAAACAAAAATCAAAGAGAAGAGATGGGACATTCTCCGTCCTGAAGTACAACACGTCTATAACATCCTCAGTGTCCACTGTATTCTCCATGTCCTCCATGTGCAGAGGACTCACTGCTGTCCCTTATCAAGGCTCAGTCCTGAAGGCTGGAATGATGTATCAGACTGGTCCAGGCCGGACCACAGGTCTGTGGACTAGGATGAGCTGCTGTCCATAAGCCCTCCTGGCCCTGAACCCCTCCGTGTGATGATGCTCTCCGTGGATTTCAGCAGCCTTTCCAGACAGGGGGCATTGATCTTCCCTGGTGGGAGGCCCCCGGGTGCGGGCTCAGTTTTAGTGGGGCAGTCCGTGCTGGAGGACACTACACTGTCCTGTGTTAGGTCTCTGTCTTTAGGGTACTGAGGGGCCCGGGTCCCCTGACTTTGCTCCGCTGTAGGGGAGCAGATGGGCGACGTATGGAGCCACTTCATGTTACTGGCCGAATAGGCTCCTGGAGGAGTGAGGTCTGTGACCCTCAGGGCCTTGGGGCCCACGGCAGGCTCAGTGCTGGTGAAGGGGCCCATGCACAGCTGTGAGGAATAGAAGACAGGGTTAGTTTATTTCAAACAGAATCACAATGCAGCTTTGATCATACATAAACAGTTGATGTGGAGTAGCAGTACTATAGTAACTGTGCTCAAGACAACAACATTTAACCCTTCTGCTCACTTCTGCTCGTTTGCTGGATATATCTCTTGGTGATAACATTTGTTGGCAAGTTAGCTTAAAAATACAGAATGTAAACTACAGAGTATTCTCATGTATTTCCCCTTAAATGTTTATATTTAAGTCTATTTTAGCTGCCTGTGGCTGCCTCCTGTGTAAGCATTCTCAGCCTGGTTGTTGAGTGGAAAAAATGCAACGTGTAATTCCTTTTGTGGAGGGTGTGTCCAGATAAGCCACAGAAATAATTCCACATTAATTAAACTCAGAAGAATGTTCCAGTGTATTATGACCTTTTCTTGTACCCTGAGGGAAACTCCTTCAAAATGACATTTTCTCCAGAGCCATTGTTCTCTGAACCTGACACCACTAATGCCTTTGTAAAAATAGCCTTTAATCCTTCTTTCCCTGGCGCAGACCTGTTCCTATACAATCATAGACATTCACAGTGCTGTGTGTGTGCTCCTGTCCAATCTGTACCTTGGCTTTCTTGGAGTGAACAGGCTCTTCTGTCTCAGAGGTAGGAGGCTGTTCTGGAAGTCTGACATTAGGGAACCAGCTCTTCAGCATTTCCTCCATTTTCAGAATAATGTTCATGTATTTCTCTCTGAAAGGAAAAATAAAAAAACATCAGATAATAATTCATCATCAAATAATATCTGGACCTGGTTCAGTCCGGAAATGATCTCCAACAGTAAATGCAGCTCGCCCTCACAGTCTGCAGAGTGTGTGGGAGAAAGTGTCCAAAGTACAGTTCTCACATGTTTGAGCCGACACGTGGCCTGCTGTGTAATAGTTCTGCCTCTAAATATAAACAGTGCAGCCGCAGCAAGCGTCACTGTGAAAATAAAGCTCTTCTGACGCAGAATTGATGGAGGTGGGCTAACGTCCCATTAACTCCAGCCTCACAACCAGATGGTGGCTGAGGATTAGCTGCGTCATATGATCACGCCTTTTCCTGCCCCCATCCATTCAGGGTATGATAAGTGTATGTGAAAGATTATTCACAACACTGGCTGCTAAAAAAGTCACTTTGATCTGATCAGCCATTGTGAAGCTAAGGGCAGCCAGCTGGCTCCACACAGCAGCACACAGCAGCTCAGAGTGGGCCAGTGGGGTCCCAGAGCAGCCTGTCCTCTGTTGTCCACTGGGAGGAGACACACCCAATCTTTGTCTGTGGTGATGGTAGCAGCTGTGGCTCATGGCTCCCATTTGTCTGCAGTGAGGCAGCCTGCACGTATCAGACAACACTACTGCACACTGGACACAGAGGTCCTCAAAATAAAAGAGAATGAGCAGGAAATTATGGCAAGTATGGCTGTAAAATAGTAGCACGCTAAAACAACAGGTTTATACGGCTTTGGGTAAACCCTATTCTTATTAGGGCTAGACAATACAAACCAAACCCTTTTGGTGTATGACAGGACTATTGATCAAGTATTTTAGGTTTTCAAATGAAACCTTTGATCGTTTTAAAAAAACAGTGTCATGTTTAGTCTTAGTCTTTTATAAAACTATATTATTAAAATCTAAGCGTGCATATGTCACATAATGTAAAAGTATCAAACACTTGGGGAGGACATTTAAGGATTGGTGTTGAAGAGGTGTTCCATTCTGTGTCAAGGTCAATGCAGAGGTGATCAGGCAGACACCACAGAGAGGCCTGAGCTATCACAGGCACACTATACCCATGTTCCCTGCTATTATATATGTTTTGTTATTTTACGTTCCTAGTAGGGATGCACAGAATTAGAAAAACATATACTATGACTACTGGATACCCCCAATGAGATGGTCTAGTCTTTAAAAACAGAAATGAACTGACACTTTTTTTAACCACACCACAATTTGACGTAAGACACCAGACAATTATTTGGACCGTGTACATTTCTCCGAGACAGAAGAATTATATTCTTATATTTGTTGTGATTGTAATATCAGCCAATGGTCCATTTGCAATATATTACACAAGTCTGATTTGAACATACAAATTAATAATAAAATAAGCCTCTCTGGTCAGACATGTTTCTGTGGTCAAAGTCATGTGTGGTATCACTGTCAGTAGAAGTAGGTCAGTGCTGGACACTCACCCCATACAGGGGTTCTGCAGCACGCCCATGATCCTCTGAATCCGGTCCATGGCCACACTCTCCTGGAAACTGCTGAGTCCTGCAAACAGGAAGTCAGTGGGAACATGTGAGGAGCGCCGACGGTAGACACAGAACACACACCACGGCCAAGAAATGTGGGGTCACTTCAGGAGAACGTGGCGCTACCTTCACACATTTTTATAATGCCTTCAACAGAAGTCATAAACAACAGCTGTTTAACTGAAGAAAGCTTTATACTGTGTTTTCCATCTGCGCCAAGAAACATTTATCAAACGTGCAACAAGCGCTGCTCAGAGATAAGATCTATGGAGCTACAAAATAATTATTTGTGACTTCTGATGAACACATCTGTACAGTTGATCCAGACTGATCCACAATAAGACTTGAAATACTCTACATTACAATAAGAAATACAATATCTGAAGTACATCCTGAGGACAGTCTGGGTTTTGCTACTGTTTTTGATTGGTTATTGTTTCCCGTTTTGTTTGTTATTGTAAAAATGCATTAAAGGGATGATGTGAGACAGTATCTCATTGCCCACATCATCTTTCTATCAAATATACTTTACAACAATATCTTACACAAATAACACAAATAATAAAAAAGGAATGAAATGCATAGAAATGACTTACGTTCTCTGTATCTTCCTGAACGAAGTCCATTCAAGATTAACGACAGTGGATGGATGTAGCATTGAAGCTCTGTGCACTGCAACGAAACCAAACATATTAATACGTGCATCAAGGGCATAGACACACCTCAGGTGTGCCTTCATGATATTGATACATTGATACGACATATGTCATCTGATGCAGACATGATTCAGGGCTCACCTTTCTGGAGAAATGCTGCTCTGCCTCTGACACACTGGGAGTGAGCTGCCGGTCGTCCTGCGAGCTGTGGGAGCTGTGCTGTCTCTTCAGACCCTGTGGGGGGCTGTGCTGTCTCTTCAGAGCCTGTGGGGGGCTGTGGCATGGTTTGTTACACAGTCCTGTGGCTTGTCTGTCCCAGGGCTGGGTGTCCCTGTCCAAAGCCTGTTTGTCCTGCTTCATGTCTCTCCTGTTTTCCTCCTGAGAACTCTCTGTCTCACTGACCTCATCATGGTCCGACTCCAGCCAATCGATGGAGCTGTCAGAGTCTGTAGCAGACATCCTGATTGCTGCTTTAACTACTGACCATCACTGACCTGGGAAACATAAAAACAATTATAGAAATACATTCAGAAAGCACATGTCAGAAGCAAAATAAATAGTGTGAGTGTGTGGTGGCACAGGAGTACCAGTAAACAGCTCAGAAACAGTGATCAGGTGGTGGCAGTAAGAGCACAGAGGGACCACACAGAGCGGTTTGTTTAATGGATCTAACACCTGAGCCAGTAAACAGTGAGAGGCCAACAGCAAGCACCAGTGCCACAACAATCTGCCCTTGTGACCCACACCAATAACTGCACTAAAAATCTCACTGACATACCTCAGACAGTCCAAACATCATCCCTGTCTGTGTTCAGCTCTATCAGCTGGACGTCCAGCTGCTACCAACCCCATTCATAAACATTTAAGCCTTGTTTGCTCTGAGGGCCGGGGGTCTGCCACCATGACAACCACTGGTTCAGACCGCCGGCTCCCATCAACAGAAGTAACACACTGATAAAAAAGGCCCAGACAAAGTGAGAGACTGTTGTGTGAAATGTCAACTGAAACAAAAAGTCAAATTGTGTCCAAAAGTGTCCACAGATCTGTTTTTAGAGGGGATAGAAAAGCAGAAGCATGGTTTCTGTTTCATGGCAAGACACACTTTTCTTCAGAAGTGTGAACATCAGATAGTGTGGCTACTCTTCATTCTCAGCACAGTAACCAAAGGAGTCACTTAAAAAAACAAGACTGGTTTTAGATATTGTAAAGTAGGCACTAGGCAACAAGGAGTCATTTCAAGGTAGTACATTTGTGTAAGCCAATACTATTGCACTAAAATAATATATCATGTTTTTACAGTTTGTTCCACAGATATACCCTTGTCCTATTTCCAAATTAATGACGCATGCGTCATGCATACAGGATGTTCCATCCAAAAACTGTAGATGTGGAGCTACATCATTCTCAACAACAGCCTCCTTATCTACTGCAGACTTTTATAATCTCTGTTAAAAACATAATGTCTGAGAGTTTCTAACATGAAGTGTGTCTGTGATCTTAGCTGAAACATCCCCGCTTGTTTGTACCTGTGTAGGTGGGGCGCGTCACTGACTGATGCCAGTAGAGCACTATCACAAATTACAACCACACGTCGAAGACCATTCACTAAAAACCATCACATGGGCTTATTATCACAGAATACAATCACTTCCCGTTTGGCTAAATATCGAGACAAAGCCGCGGCATGTGTGCGCCAGGTTGTGGAGCAGTTGGGAGCAGACACAATAGACTTCCTCATCGGTCACAGTCACAGTCATTTTGGCAGCGAGAACCGATAGATTATATAAAGCCCTATAGCAGAGATGAGTAAGTCAAGTGTGAATGTCAAGCCTGAATTGTCGAGTCATTAAGCCTTCAAAACAAATAAATGTCCACCTTTTCGACACCCAAGTCCCTCCAGGGATGAATTTAAAGACAGTAAATGAAAAGAAGAACCGCGTGTTTTACGAGGCTAATCATGGCTGATTGTTAAAGATGTAATGGGATCAGGGGAGGAGGCGTACCTCTGTCCGGAGCGTGGGGTCCCTGTGTTCCTTTGTTCCGGGGTAAATCCAAAGCGCAGAGCGCAGCTGATGGCCGGGTCCGCTGCTGTGTTGGTGGAGGTTTGAGAGCTATGATCGGCCCGTGGAGCTTCTCCCAAAGCAACGTGTCTGAGAGGGCGGGCCTACACGCGACCCGCCACGCCATTTGCTCGTCACAGGCGTTCTTTGACCAATGGACGTGCGCTCCGGAGGCAGCCGCAGAGCCATAGGCGCAGCGCCGCGTGCATATGCAAATTACATGGAAATGACACAAACACGTGGACACGCGGATCAGTTTCATCGCAACAGCTGGACCCAAAAGTCAATTCAGGGCTAGTTTTGGTCACTGTACAGGCATTCTTCCTCATTATATCATCTAGACTACAGGATGATGGTATGCGGTAAACTGAGCCTCCTGCTGGAAGCTAACTCAGCACATTCACACACTGAAGGCTAGCTAACAAGCTTCACAGCAGACATTTTACAGCTTGACTTAGATAGGCCTACTAACTTATTATTTCTATGTCCTAAATGCAGGTATATAACTATATTTTGGGTAGGGTAAATTTGGGAGAGATGGCGTGTGTAATTTTTAGTGGGTGTCGTTTTATCAGCCCAGAGTTTGATAACTGCTTTATTACATGTTTATATTCAATAAACCATACATTCTTATATTACTGTATTGTCAAGTCATCAGTGCAGAATGTATAAGGACACTATGTAAATAGACAAAACTGTATTTAAACTGGGCTCTTGAGTCTTATTCTCCTCAAACAATTTCCTCATAAAGGTGACTAATTACATTTCACTTCCTTTTTTTGCTCAGCACTACTGCATGACTACATATAGTTTTGTGCTGTTTCCAGTAAAGTGTGTGGTGTGTGTTTTACAGTGATGGTAAAGGCATGATTCAGAGGACTGTATAGGAGGAGGGGTGGGACCAGACCCATGCCGTACATGAGCCTCCCTCCAGCCACTGGTGGTGAGTCACTTCTTCTCTCACAGCAAACGTGATCGTGTTTGGGATACACCCACAGAGCTCTCTGGCCTCTCCTCCTCGTTGCTGCGCTCCTACTTATGAAACACTGAAGATTAGTGGCTTCCAAGTGAATAAAAACACCCAGCACGTTTCTCTCGCCCTGGTCGTGAAGATTAGATGTGAACGGGTTGTGTTTATAGAGCCAGAACGTGTTTCCCAGACACTTTTAACAAGCAGGTGCAAATGTGTCTATAATAAAAGCTTTGCATCAGACTTTTAAACAAGCTTGCTAATTAGTCACATCTTGTGGTTAAGTGATGATAGAGTGAGATGTGGCCGCTGTTTTTAGTGAGAAGTAGGCAGGACGCAGGAAAGTCAATCCTGTCAATTTTAATTACTCTACTGGTTACTAGTGACCACTGTAATCTCCGACGGCAGTAAACATGGTCTGGTCGAAGCTTCTGGCCGGGCCTTGCTCTCAGTTGACCCCAGACTGTGTGACGACGAAGAACTTCCCATGCGTTTCCTACACACCCTCATTTCCCTTTTTTGTCTTGCAGGCTTGCATGTCAGTGCTGTGTGTAGATCACGTCCACTTCAAAGTACAGGAAGCGCACATGTTCTTTCTGCTCCCAGATAAAAACACATCTTTTAGGAGCATAACACCCATGGTGCTGTATAAATATTTAACTGAGTTCAATTAATGCACTGTAATGTGTCATTGGTCGTGTCACGAAATTACTGAGGGTCATTTAAAGGAGACGCTGCACAATCTACTCTGAAGATAGCAACCTTCCAGCATTTATTTGATTGAAAATATTAAACAAGACAAATTTACTACAAAAATAGTTATTAGATTTAGCTTTACCATTAAGACTTAGCTTCAAACTCACCTACATTGCCAATTTATTATTTCTATTCTATATGTTATGTCTTCTCTGGTGAGCAGAGCAGCAGTGCAGGAATAGACACTTTCTTTCATTGATGCACTGTTGACAATCCACACAGACCAACCAGCGAATAAGAGCTACCCTTATAACATGGTATGGCATGTATGTATGACGGGTTGAGGTATGTTCAATATAGTGTTCACAGACATAAAACTGTGGCACCATTTTTAATTTTTTTTGTAAAACAAAATGAGCCAACGGTTTCCTTTTTGCAAGACATATCGAAATCTGCTATTTGGCAGTATTTACTACAATACAGGAAAATGCTCTTTTCACCTCTATAATATATTCTGTGATATCACTTAGAGTCTGAAGATTGTTGATAAATCTAGTGCTTGTATTAATCAAAGCTTCTCTACAGTGTGTGAAACAAAAGCAGTGATTAGTGCTGTCCCCTCAAAGACTCGCTTATGCCTTCAGATCTGAGATGAGTCACCACACAAACAAAGGCTGGCTCATCCTCGGTCGCACAGACTGCACAGATCCCACTGCCATTCACAAAACTCACAGTGGAACGCCTCACGCCTCTGTACGTGAGCAAATGTATCAGGCCTTTCCAAAGAAACAGCAGCACGTGTGAGAGGGTGTGCGTCAGCCTGCTCACCTCAAGCAAACACACATTTGAACATTTGAGAAATATTCTGAGCTTTTATGTCCATCACTGTCCACTATGTTGTTATTATGTAGAAGGAGAAATCATTAACAACAACATTACTAATTGAGTAACAAATACAAAGTGGGTGAAGCTGGTATACTAAATGAATAGTAACTTAGTACTTCCTTGTTTTACTATTTCCACTGCTACTAAGACACTGTATCAAAAATAATGGGATTGAACCTGGGTCCTCTGGTTGAGTGTACCCACTTCAGAGGTTGGTAGTACTCAGTTACATTTACTCAGTTACATTTACTTGAGTTACTTCTTAAATAAATTGTACTTCATTGAGTAGCTTTACTGAACAATACTTTTTAATATTTTGAAGTAACTGTACTCTTACTTGAGTAAAATCTTTGGGACTCTAGAAAGAGTAAGAGTACTTTTACCCACCTCTGTGTGTCATGTAAGAACAGCTTTATGTGAAAAATGTGATGATGTGGAAATTCTGTTCCTTGAGCTTTTTTCCTGTGTGTTTTTAGTTTATCTTTTGAAAATATCAAAATCTGTTTATTATCTTTTTATTTTTTTTGCCCAATTAACCAGATAATCTGACATTGCGCTCAAACAGTTACTCAGGATTTGAGTAGTTTTTTCACCAGTACTTTTCTACTCTCACTCGAGTAATTATGTGAATGAGTACTTTTTACTTTTACTTGAGTAAAATAATACATTTTTTGAAGTAATGGTACTCTTACTTGAGTAAAATTATTGGCTACTCTACCCACCTCTGACCCACTTTGCCATTGCATTAAATAATACTACTGGTTTAGAAAAAATATATATCCGTGAAAATCCATTTTTGTAAGTATTCTCAAATCTTCCATATTCTCAAATTTGTACTTAAGTAAATAGTCCAAATCTGAGTTTGTTGTACAGTGTTCCAGTGTTTTGCAGTAGCAGAGCTGTTGTGTCTTCTCCACAGGCTGACGTGACTTCTGCAGCAGTGTGTGTGAGAAGTCTCAGCAGAGCGTGGAGAGATTGCTGATAATTCTGATGTGACCTGTGTTCATAGAAGCTGTAGACGAGGACAAGCCCACACCTGAGTGAGTGTTGACGCATACAGGATCCCATTATACATAGCATATTTTATATATGTGATAGTACTGTACATCATACTGGCCATCTGTGTTCCCACATGCCTCTCAGTTTGACACTTGAACAATGACCTGTTTTTGTTCACTGCTTGTCAATACGGAATCAATGGAGTAGAAAACTGAGACGGGAAAGAGTTTTATTCTGTAGCTGAGTCTGTATGCTTTCACAAAGAAACAGCTCTTAAAGAAAACCAGCAAGATACAAAGTACCCAAAATGGGCAAACAAAGTCCATCAAACACTGAATTCAGAGCTCTCAGCAGGTTGGATATTTTATTCAATTATATAAACTCAAAGTTATCTGAAGATACGTGAAGTCAGTTAATAACACAGTGTCCTCAGTTATTCCATCTGGCTAGAGCAAGAACAATCTGCATAAAATATGGATACATAGAATACATTTTTATGCACAGCTTAAAAATATACAGGAGTTGTATGCCCTGCTTTTAGAAATGGTCTTGACATAAAGCAATTGCCTTCAATGACAGTCGACTTTTGTTTGAAGTATTATAAAGCAAAGACAATATTGTAACCCCACTCTCATTATGTAATCGAGTAGTCATAACTCATTCCTGCCCTCTGGACTGTGATCATTAGCCTGAGCATTACCTATGTTGTCTATGTCTGTGTTACACAAGCAGACAGAGGTCTGAGCTGACAGGAAGGAGAGGACTGACTGGAATGTTTATCACAGTTAATGACAGCCTCCACAATAATGAATGATGACTTTATGCATCTGCCGTCAAATACATGTAATACTGCGGCCAATGTGGGCGTATTATATAACCCTTTTCTCTGGAAGTTTACAGGCCTTTGGAGCCGTGCCCTGCTGCTGCTCTTCACAGATCAGCCTTTCAGACTTACTGCCCTTTCCAACCAGCACTTCGAGCCAATTCCTCAACAGTCAACATTGTAACTCTAGCACAACCTTAAAGTATTTAATGAAGCTTTAGATGTGCTATGTTTCTGACGATTTTGTGTCTTGCATAATGTTGCCTCTGCCAAAAACGTGCTTACTCCTCCACATATGCTACGCTTGTACAGTAAAACTACTTCCACCGAGTTAACTCCGCCCACGCATCACAAATGTACTGCACTTATGTGGGTACGTTCACCTCAACAATTGGGTAGATGGTTGCCAGACGTGTGTGACAAAACCTAGCCAATAGTATTCAGAGTTAGTTTTAGAGCTTATATAGTCGGACAGTGAGTTTTTTTGTGTCTTTAATGGGACGGGCCAGCGTCATGTGCCCACCCTCTCCCACACCCTCTCTCTTCCCTCTCTCCTCCCTCTCTCGTCCCTCTCTCCTCCCTCTCTTGTCCCTCTCTCCTCCCTCTTTCTTCCCTCTCTCATCCCTCTCTCTTCCCTCTTTCGTCCCTCACCCTTCCCTCTTTCGTCCCTCTCTCTTCCCTCTCGTCCCTCTCTCGTCCCTCTCTTGTCCCTCTCTTGTCCCTCTCTCGTCCCTCTCTCGTCCCTTTCTTCCCTCTCTCGTCCCTCTCTCGTCCCTCTATACAGTCACATGCGTCAGGGAGAAAAAGCCTCCCGGACAGTTCACATGTGCCAGTGGAAATGTCTGGCAGCAAATGAGTGTGTGATGTTTTATGGCCGTGTGATGTGTGTGTTTACGGCGGGTAACGTCGGATCGCTGCCAGAGTGGGATATCTTTTCCACAGAGCTACATGTGACCGGAGTAGTGTATTTGAAGTGGGTTATGTAAGTGCTCCAGTGCCGCACTCAGATGAGGAGCATGGTGCAGAAGGCTTCACTGAATCATTGTAGCACTTTTGAAAAGTGGAAGGTGTCCAGTCTCATATGGTTAGGGTTTGGGTGATAAAACTAGACCCAATGATGAGATAATATTCAAGTATGACAGTATTATTGTGGTTTGTGTAAATGAACATTGCAATAGAATAGGTGCACAGGCAAAAGTTGAGTTTGAGTTCACACTAATCAAAAATCACATTCAACTTTATTAGCCACATGCTTTTAATGAAATAAAAATTACATTAATTGATTATGATTTTTTTAATTAAGATTTGAGGTCACACTTTCACAAATAAAGGTTACACTCTGCCCTAGTGTTTGTTTATTGCAAGTATCGTGGCTGGGGGCGCTCTCCTGTTCTAATTTAAATTCTTGTTATTTTTGTCATCTGATCATTACTTTTATGTTACGCAAGAAGACTTGACTTTTGAATGAACTGAACCAGTCTAATTGACAAGGGTGTAGATGACATTTGAAGAGTTCTCTTACAGAAGCTGTTGCATATGTATGTGTGTTTGTGGCACTTTTTAAAATCATTTTGTGATAGGTACAAATGCGGCAGGGCATTTTGTCTTTATTGATATAAATCTTTATAAAACTTTAATTTATATTTTCATGTTTGGAACAGATCTACATTTGTCCTGCTTCATTATTAATAGGAATAATGAAAGAAAATCATTGAATCATTTTACTAGTCATGCCATCACTTATACTTATACCTGTCACAACCCTGTCTTAACCCAAAGGCACATTTGAGATTCAACGTCATTCAAGTTCCATGAAGCCTTCAGCAGTTTTTTCAGTTAGAGTCAGAAAAGTGACTGAAAAAGCTGTAAAAGTGAAAAGCTTCTATGACTCTCCACTTTTTTTTGGCTCATGTCATCTGTGAGCACGTGACTTTTTGAACACATAACTAGCAATTAGACCCTATAGAGACACTTCCTGCTTTATCAAAGTCTCTCTTTAGAAACGCTGAGAGAAGAGGACAGCTGCCAGATCTGGTCCAGCCCAGTCCTGCCCACGCTCCCGCTGCTATAGCACTTTTCTGGAGCACTCTGTGGGCGTCTCAGTGTGACATCCTCTCTACAAGTCAAGATATGGACTGAGAATTCATCTTAGTATGCAACTGCCACTCACAATAGACATGACATGTGAGCTTTAGAGAGCATTACATCATTGCATCTGAAGTATGTTTATACATACATTCATACATACGTTACTATAGGGTTTTAAATAGCTTGTAAAAGGACAGAGTTTGGATTTCACAACCCTGTCTACTGGTATTTGCTTATGTAATGTAAGCAATGTTTTATGGTTTGACAAGATTTAATAGAATTACATATTTCTTCTTAATAATTCTGTCACAATTTATATGTTTTCTTGTATAATATGTTTAAAATTGAATACTTATCAATGCATTTATTACCCTCAGATGTTTGTGGCCATTTAACAGCATTGTTTCTGATTATATTGTTGTGCTTTGACCAAAAACAAGATCCTTACTGTTGACTCGGTGCACAATAATCATTTCTTTACATTTTCTTTTCCACTTTATATCTTAACAACCAAGCCATAATATTCTGAACTATTGTGATGTAAATGTACTGGACTATAAACTTTGAAATACTCGGGAATAATGACATGTATGCCAACTGTAGCTAATGCTCTGTCACTCTCAGCTGGAGGTTGTTGGAGAGTGATAGTAGGGATTTCATATTAGTTGTCATCAGATCATTCAATGCAGCCTGCCTTTGACAGAATCCCTGGCCTCTGTCATCATTACCACAGCACCAGCACAAACCAGTACAAACCAAACTCAAGTGTCCCAGTTACATGCCCCGATGAGGAGCTGTTCACCTCTGGCCTTGCTTCTGTTACTGTCTCTAATGACCATCTTCTCACAACACACTGTCAGAGTCACGTTTCACCCAAAGAAGTCAGTTATTTCTGAGGTTCTGGCCTTGTCTCTGTGCGGTCACAAGCTTTCTAGTGCCTTTTTTAATGCTCTTGCATAACTCTCCACATTAGGACCACAACTCAAGTGCTTGGACATCTTCTCAAGCTTTAAATGTGAAAAAGTACCTGGCATCGGCCCAGTCGTATTCTGAGAAGCTCCTCAGAATTGAGCAAGTTTTTAAAAAAAAGTTTTTTTATATAAACGCAGCTTCTCCTTCCTCAGAGCTGTTTGAACATGAAAGCCATGGTGACACAGCTGTTGTATTCCACTCCTGCCCGGGCTTCTGCGTGTTCTACACAGACTAAAGAGCACATGGCGTTCACATGTCATTATTACATTCACTCCAGGAAAAAGGCAAAGTCTTGTAACTGGTGTGATTCTGGGCAATGTTTTTCGATATTAGTCCTTGCACCATTAGAAATCCTGGTTTTGTATACTGGTCTTATTGCTTGTACTGTGTATCTTGGAGTATGTTTGGTGAGATTTAAATGGGGTTTTGCTAAAAGACTGAGTAGTAGAATTTTATGCTAAAATTGCATTTTAAGACTACTGTTCTTCCTGATGTTTGTCCAAGATATCATAACCATTATTCACTGCATAGATTTTGTGTAAGGAGTGTCCAATAGTGAGTAAGCAGTATTGACATTAGCTGCTATCAGCTCAGCACAGTTTTAGTGCCTGTATTGTTTCCCACAATGCATTAGTAAAAGTACTGAACAGGGATGGTCACACAACACACAATAGATCACACAGAAGACAATAGAGGACAAATAGAGGAAAACAGTTATTATGTAAAGTAGTTCTAGCCTTGGCTTGTATAGATGGATATGACAGTGTTGCTGTAAATGCATTCAAGGTTAGCAATGAATCAGTTATATCCATAACAGTGTCAGGACATGCTGAGTATAATGTGTTTGAATAATATTTATGTGTTCAAGGAAGTTTCCTTTCCTTAAATGCACTTGAGAAAAGCCTGTGTGAGGTAAAACTTAAGTCATATCTTATATATCATATAGTTTGTTTAATGTCTAAACTATACAGTGGTTCACTATAGTGTAGCCCATGTAGTGAAATAATAGCAGGATGTTTGTGATTAGTGTTGCAGAGGTTTATAGCCATCCAAAAAGCTGCATTCAGAGGAGCCTGAAACAGGTTCCACTCAGGTGTGTGTTACTGTGTTGGTGTGTGTAGGTGTGTGTTTGTGTGTGTTGCTGTGTATTGGTGTGTGTTGATGTGTGTTGGTGTGTGTTGGTGTGTGTCGGTGTGTGTTGGTGTGTGTTGATGTGTATTGGTGTGTGTTGGTGTGTGTTGGTGTGTGTTGATGTGTGTTGATGTGTGTTGATGTGTGTTGGTGTGTGCTGATGTGTGCTGATGTGTGTTGGTGTGTGCTGATGTGTGTTGATGTGTGCTGATGTGTGTTGATGTGTGTTGGTGTGTGTTGGTATGGGTCTGCTGTATACTGCTCTCTGTTACACGTGACATTTCTCTTACATTCCTCTGTCACTGCATACACTCATGTTGTTGGTGGACTCAGATGACCCTGTCCACTGTCCCTCAGCAAAACTACCAGTAATCTTCTTAGTATGAGATATGTTTTATTATCAAGCTCTCTAATTAGACTAATCTTATTCAAATTGAATTAGAGGAAAAGAGAGGAAGTGACTACATTGACATTGACAGAGAAAGAACTCAAAAAGAAAAACAGCAATATAGAAACACTAAACTCTCAACATTTAGAATATGATCTATTTGCTGTGAAGGGAAGTACTGTTGTTGGAAGGAAAATAACAAAAATATGGGAAGGGTACGTTTCATCCTATTCTGTGATTGATTGAAATTATAGCGACTATTCTGCCACTGGGTGAAGATGTACACATTTAAAGTGATATCTAACCAACCAAAGCCCAATCTTTGGAGAAAACCAGATTTCTAAATGCTCCTTTCTGCTTTGACGGTCAGTCATCTTACTGACCTGCTGCCAGTCAACCTAATCTAGAAAATGATTGAACATATCTGCATTGTATGCCCTTCAAAGGATCACATGCTATTTTGACTTGAGTCTCGAAAGTCTCTTCTGGTTTCTGGCATGACCTGGTTTTGGTTACTGCGGTTTGATTACAACACATGTATTTTGCCCCATCAGCTCAAACTGTGATGACTAAGGTAAAGTTGGAACCACACTTTGGAGTGAAGTACTAATCTGCTGATGTTAACAGGGTAATTCTGTGGTGCAGAAGGTGTCAGCTCCTATGTGATGACTAAACCTTAGCCCAGCCAATGACTGTTATTACCAGTATTAACAACGTATATTTGAGCAGGATTAGTCCCCTTGTTGTTACCCATCTTTTTGTGAGAAACGGTGGTTTGACACAAGACACAAGATTCACATTGTGCCAATCCCAAACCCAAATAAAGGGTTGTCAGGCAGCATAAAACCTATTTCAAATGACCCATATAACTGTTCCCCCGTGGCAGCCTCTAAGGAAATATTAGCATTCAGAAGTTCTCTGACATACAGTTTTACCAACAATGACACATGGATGGAACACATTCAAATTAGGCCTTATTCAATCTTTATTTGTCTTTTTTTCAAGATAAATGAACAAACAATGTGTTTGTAACTGCCCTGGTCACTTGTCACAGAGGGTGGTGTTCTGTGCTGGTCTGAAAAGATATTGTAAGTTGTTTAGACCAATACTTGTGTCATATGACCTGCGTATCAGAGGTCAGACATGTTATAGAGGTCGTGGGTGGTGTTTGTAACGTTTACAAAAAATATCCAACATTAGGTCAGTGGTCAAATGCTATTATTTTGTGACACAGAATGACGTCAGTTATAAACAGTTAACAGCTGGTAAAGCCAAGCTAACATTCTACTTGTGGAAAGTTGAATGAATGAACGAGTGTGTCTATACAAAGTAATACACACTGTGATGGACTTTTTACATTGACGTGTAGTAGGGTCTGTAACATAGTCATTTTCAGTGAGTTCATATTCTCTTGCATATTCAACTTTGTGAACTATTTTTAAAAAGTCTACTTGTCTACAACTCTTTAAATAGGCTACACTTGTTGTCACATATCAGTAGTTCCACTGTTAATTATTGAATAAGTAATGTGTAAAAATGTTCCCTCTAAAGCTCTTAATAATAATCACTATGAGGCCCCTCTCCCTTGGGCCCGGTGCAGTTGCCCTGGCTGCACTGCCTGGTGTTACACCCCTGGAGTCTTGGTGTGAGACTGTTTTTAGAGCACATCAAACCCCTTTGTGTACATTTAGGTCACGGAGCGTCGCAATCTCATGTTTCTGAAATGTGTCTGGACACTGGTGTGAACTCGTTTCCCGTGCAGCAGACTTTCCAGGACATTTTTGTGGTGTTTAGCAACCGGCATCATTATGTGTAAATTAGACTACCGTAATGTTTGACTTTGAGGACAGATCCCTGCTGAGAAACATGAACTTTATAACCATACTTTAACTATACATAGCAATACCTATGAATACAGAAATGTGCAATCACAACAGGCAATGTAAGCATAAATGTGTTTGTTTTTTGGTGTAGACCTTGATCACCTTCTGGATCAACTGGATTTTTACAGTGTGGCGCTAGTTAAGACTATTATTGCAGTTTATACCCGGCCTTTAATATTTGCATTATAATACCCAAAAGATAAAAAATCTAAACTAGATTTGTTCTATGATATCCTAGTTTTTGCTTCATGTTCTTTGACAGAGTTATTTGAGACTTCATCACTACGCACTGAAAAAGGTTTGGCAGATGTGTGTAAGCTGATGGGTGAGACTGTCAAAAAGGACAAAGGAGAAATTGTAAGACCAAATGTAATCTTGGCTAGCCACTTCCAACGATAATGAAAGTAGGATCTGCCCGCCTAAGTATAAATGAGGTGGTATTGAGGAGATGTTGTCGTACTAATGCGGAGGACATTTTGACATCTCGATAGAGCCAGGAAATGTGTGTGATGGTTTCAATCCAGTCGTCAGTCACCCACAGTTGTTTACGACCACATTTTGTTCCACACTGACGTCAGCAACTATCACTATCAGCCTGGACAAGCCGTGTTTAGTCAAGATTGCCATCTACTACCACTGGGTAAATATATGGACCAAGGTTAGATCTCATAATGATATCTATCTGTATCAGGGCTGTGCAAGGGACATCATAGTATCAGCCAGTACAGTATCCAAAGTATTGAAAAATGTTCTGGGGACATTCCAAGTGACATTAACAGAAATCAGAAAAATGCTTGACCATATTTGAGTTTTTATTATTTCTGGTGTGGTGAGATAGTGAGGTTCAAAAGGTTTCAGTGAATAAAGTTGTTGACATTATTCTCTGTTGAGTCTTCAGAATTGATGTTCCACTGTTTTGGTCTGCTTTCTTTGATTGTAAATGAACCCCCAAGAAAAAAAAATGAACACCCACTTGCTATATACTTTATCTAGACCAGGAGTTCCCAAAGTGGGGGGGTCGCAAAATGATTTGTATATTTGAACTTCTGAAAGGGGGATAGGGTTTCTTCACATTATTTTGGGGGTCCCGGTCTGAAAAGTTTAGAAACCCCTGATCAAGACGACGGTTATACACACCGACAAAGATTTATTTGTTCATTTACTGACCCCTTGTGGTTGGAGGTAGTATCTCCCTATCTTGCATGGTACAGTTACAATATCCAGTCTATACAATTCTAAAGTTATTACACCTTTCAAAAGTCTTCTAAACATAGTATTTAGGGTAGTTATCACATATTGCTATTTGTTCAAATTGTTTGCAGGCCAAATATA
>JAVQKC010008504.1:0-14279 GCA_036025475.1 Philypnodon macrostomus
AGAGGTAGTCACCTGAAATGGTGCCCTGTCAGGGTTAATAAGTGGGATTTCTTGCCTTTTCATGAAAATAAAGAAAACTCATTGAATGAATGAGGTGTGTCCAAACTTTTGGTCTGTACCGTATACAATGCTTTTTATTTCTATGCCTATACCAAAGAGAGCATACTGTTCTTATATGTCTCCTGCTTAAATGCATAGACTTGCTGACATTTGATGACATCAATGAGCAGCTTGTGTACCTAATAAAGTGGCAAGTGAGTTTATATTCATGTAAGCTCTCTATTTATCATTTGCTAACAAACAAGATGCTCAAAAGTCACAGAGTCACTTCCTGTAGTCCCTGTGGGTGTATCTAAGTTACATGAATATGTTATGCAGTCATGTAACGGCTTTCAATAAAGGTTAACAGGCAGCTAGAACAGTTTCCATAGTGTGCAGAGTCCCACTTACACAGATATGTACATCAGCGCTATTGCATTCCGACTGTCTGTGTGGACACTTATCAGGGGACTACTATAAACTACAATAGACTTGAATTAAAATAGGCTTCAGGAGGCTGCAACATGGCACTGGTAGAACAGCAAGAAGCAAGGTGGCCGGAGCCTATCACAGCAGCAACAGTGGGCCTTAGGCAGGGTACGTCCTGAACAATAGCCAGTTAGTTACATTGCTGACTCTGAGACATGCACAGACATAATACCTGGAGAGAACCTGCAATAGCATAGGGAGGACTCCACCAAGAGAGAGATTGTATGTATTGAGGTCAAAGAAATGTACCCACAACCACCAGACAGGAGTGCTAACTATTGTTCCGTCAAAATAATATCAGAAACAGGCATAGAAAAGAAATAGCTGGTACAAAGTGTTTGGTTATTTACAAGGCAGCCACCATCATTTGAATATTATTAGTTGTGAAAAGATGAATTTTCTAGCTGCACAGAAGGAATGAGGAAATACAATTAATCTGTTGTTTTTTTTTTTTTGTCGATTCGGCACAAACAAACAAACAAACAATCAAACAAACAGCTGCTGGTCTCGTACAATGTGCTGCTGTGACCTAAAGAAACTACATGCGCACACGATAAAGTCTACATTGTACAGTGGAGATGGAGATATCAAGTGGCCCCAGTAAGATGCAGACTGACAGGAGACTAGGCCTGAGCATCTGTCCGTGTCAACATCATCTTTTCTAGACTCTATGTTTTCCCTCTTTCCACACTTCTGTCTGAGTCGTTAATAAAGCCTCTGTGATTGCTCCAGAGGGGTCATTGTAACATATAATGGGGCTATTGTTCTGTAGATACAGCTGTTTCTATTTAATGTAATTTCACACATGAACCTAGTCTGATCATGTCTCCATCAGCCTGACCGTACCCAGGGAAAAAAAATGCAAAGTCGGATCGTGACTTGAGAAGCATAGGAGATTGGAACTGGTTTTACACCCATCTATAGACTTTAACAAAGGAAAATTGTTGCGTTTTCTATTTTAGTTGAATTAACCTAATAAATGCATAGTAAAAACTCATCTGAACATGAAGAATACTTGACCAACATTGTAATTGTTCTTGCATTGTATTGTAGTAGGCTATTGTATACATTATGGCATTGTGGAAAAAGGCTTGAGTTTAAGACTGCAGTGGCTCAGGAGGTAGAACAGAAGGGTGATGGTTCGATTCTTACTGCTCATGTGTCCCTGAGCAACACACTTAAACCACCTTACCTCCAGTGTCTGCAATAATAAAATGAGTGTGTGAGCAAATGGATGAATGGTCTCCTGATTGCACATGCAACACCTCCATTGTCTAATACATTAGATTGAATAGCATTTAAACGTATTTGGTTTTCCATACAGCTGCTTAGGCGAATACAGTATTTCCAGCAGTAGAAATCTATCTGACTTGTCCAATCCCCTGCTGAGAGTTACATATGTGAAAGGCATCTGTGAACAAAAGCCAGAGCTTTTTATCCTGGTCTTTATAATGGTAAACAGCTCCAGTGACTGATGCTGTACAGTCATAGGTTATTATGGCTGATATGTACTGTAAGGGTGATTACTTCTAAAGGGGTCCTACAGGTTTCCATGGCGACGGAGAGAAAGGGGATTTGGGATTAGGCCTAAACCTGTAAATGTACTGTCTTCAACCTCGATGGTCTGTGGACAATGTGTTACATATAGAACAGTAGAGTAGACTAGCCATTTTGATGAGTAATCTTCATTTGTGGAGTTCCTGTAAATTACCATTCGTGTTGCTGAACTGCTAAATGAGCAAGGACTTGTACATAATCAAGGTCAAGCCAATGTTTTGCTAAATAAATTAAGGTTAAATGTGTTTGGCCATGGTTTCAAGGCTGCAAGTATTAACTATTGATACTTTACACTATCATACTAATGAGATTGGCAGAAAAAAAACATGAGCTAACATAAATGATGCTTTTTATGGGGCATGTCATAGATACAGTGTGCCTTCCTTGACTACCTTCCCTGTGTTTTACATATAAAAAAAAAACTGCTTTGCCAGTATACAATAGTTCTTTCCGTGAATGAAGATGTCTTTAATTCTGACAGCTATAATCCCTCTATATGAACAACACTACTCTCTACTCACAGCACAATTTATTTTTCACAGTTCTGGGTGAAATAATCAGCATTCATACAATGACAGCTTTCCCTTCTAAGCACGCGGCTTAGACAAGCTCCATAAATCAGTGTGGTGAGGTTGGGCCTCACCTTCCTGCGGTGCATAGTCCAGGAATTTTTAGGCAGCACTTGTACCATACCAGACTGTCCTAACATGGAGCTGGAGCATTGTGCATACAGGCCTATGATGGAGGGCTGTAATGTCAGGGTGTAGAGAGATGACTGGGGCCTGATAAGTGCTGAGAGCCTAAAGAGACAGACAGACAGTGTATGTGTGATTACTGCTCACTGTATAGAACACATGCAGCAGTCCTACTTATCCCTAATAGGGTCCCTTTAATTGAGATGTCAATGGAATTATCTGTGGCTAAAATGTGAATATGAATATGTTTTGGTGTGTTGTTTTAATAGTTAATACATTTGCAATGACAGGGCCCGTTGATATCAAACAAAAACTGGCACAAACCTCAAATTATCTGCATATGCATCTGCACGTCGATATAATCATGCAAGCAATTTAGCTGCGAGTAGACATGTGATTACAGCAATGTTGTGGACCCAACCACAAAACATGACAAGGTTCAGTATGTGCTCTGCTGGAGTCATTCAATTCTTGAATCTGAAGTTAGAATCCCATTGTTTGTTGTTAGTAATTTATTTTTAACCACTCTATGGAGCAAATCTATCCGCGCACCACACACCCCTCCTTTGCCATAATTAGGGGCGGAGTTGTGCTGAAAGCTTTGATCAGCAGGACCACACCGATGTCAATACGTTCTTACCTAAGTGCTTTTATAGTTTTGCCTGGCAGGAGATTAAGCCATATACTAAAAACCGAAGAGCTGTCTGTCTGCTGCTGTCCTGAATACCTCGACCTGAACTGTAATTACCTGGCGGTTACCACATTCCTCTCACACACACCCACATGTATACAGCTTATAAAGGCACCGCTGGTATTTCATTGTGCTGCTTTTGTATCATGTGGTTTCCCAGTGTTAATATTGAAAACATTTATGGGTTCTAGTAAATTCCAACATGGGTTTAGAGAAGCTGTTAATGTGTGCATCCGTGTGTGAGGGAAAGTAGTAGGCTCAATCTTCAAGTCAATCAATCTTGACAGTGAATTGCAGTTATGTAAGAGGCAAATTTTATAATTAGCAATTGTTAAACTATTACACAGGTTTTATGGATTAGTGCTCCTGCCTCCAACCAAGGAGATTGTGGGTTAAATCCTCTGGCAGGCCAATACATAATCCTGACGACTGGAGTCTGCATGTCCTCCTTGTGTTACTGTGGGCTCTCTCCAGCTTTCTCCCACCGTCCAATAACATCCATGTGAATGTATGCTGGAGTGAACGGCTGTATGTCTGTGCATGTGTCCACCCTGTGACTAACTGTCAACTGTATATACCTCAGACCCATATTTTCTGGGATAGACTCCCCCTATTAGAGGAAATGTCTACCATATATTGTTTGACACAAATTGCATGTTGACTTATGAAACTTAAGGGAGCCTTCACGCTCAGCCCAGTTCAACCCAGCTGTGCTTTAGATTTTAAGTGCTTGTATACAGATTGTTTGAGAGACTATGTGCAATCTTCATCTTTGTGCCTGAAGCGAATACTCATTTCAGTCATCTGTGTGTTAACCTAATGGTTGCGGCTCACCACTAAACACCTGTCACATTGATACAAATGAAGCTGTTTTTACCCATAATTCTTCTTGTTGAAAATGACAACCCAATTAGTCATACCTTGATCTTTCATTTTAATTGCTGCGTCAGAACATTTAGCCGCTATCTCCAACATGGGAACAGAAACGATGGCATTCATGTGGTACTTCCTGAGTCTATGTTGCAGTAGATTATATTGGGGACCAAGCTGACCCAAGTGAAAATGAAATCCGGTTTGTCATTAGTGGATGAATGTAGACTGCTCGGTGCGAGAGGCTATGGTTCAAATCGCTAATTGCTGGTTTTTGACCCCAGAGTTAATTGTTCTATTCATTAGTCGTGTACTAGTTTTTCATGCGAGAATTAAAGGGGTCCTAGAGTCAGTGCTGCCTCAGAGTTTGTATCTGTTTGAGGGCAGTATCGAACATTATTACTGCCTCATGGAACTAAGAGTCCTGTGGTTATGGCAGTAGAGAGATTGTGGGTCTTTGGCTCAACTCATTTTTCAGTGTGATTTTTATTTTTTATTTTTTTTACATTACAATTACATTTTCAAGGATTGTTACTGTTAATCTTAATTATACAGCTACGTAGTCAATGTGATGGGTGAAGGAGTTGTTGCAGGGTGAATGAAGCTCCCCCACATGTCACAAAACAGCCTTCAAAAGAATGACTGCGTTGGCACAGTCACAAAATTGCATTATTTTAGGCCTTTACAGATTGCCTAGAGCTAAAAGCGGCCAAATTGAGGCTGACTTGGCAAATGATGTGATAATGTTTATTTTCTTTGCATTATTTCTGCAACAGTGCTATCTCCAAAACTGTAAAGGGTATTCCATAGGGAAAAAGACCACCAGAAAAGTGACTGAAACTACAATGAAACCGCAAAAAAACAGGAAAGTTGTATTGTTGCCCTTACACCCCATGCAAAAACTGAAAAATTCAAGATATTTACTCACTATTTACTCACCACCCACCAGTCCCATATACATAACACTGCCATAAGGAATCTTGTGCTTTGGTATTTGCACTAGACATAAATGAGGTCTAGGAGAAGCTGGCTATAGTAGTGCCCTAGAATTTTGTATTTTGGGACGGATTCTTATCTAAGGCTATCCAGTTTTCATGGTTGTGTGTACTTATGGTTCAGCTTGATCTGCTGTGTTCTGGCCACAAAACCACAGTCTTCATGTCAGCAGATCTTTCATCCAGTGTTGTGCCAAACCAGGCCTTGTTTACTTTAATAGCTCTCGGGAATTCTCTCTAGAGGAAGGACTTGGAGACATATCTGGAAAGGCTTCATGTTTTCTGTGGTTCTACTGCAAAACAAAATTGAGCCTTTGGGGCATGGCACCTTCAACCAACCATTTCAGATCATGCCAACTTTGGCTTAGTCTTAATATCTTGGCTTAAGTTAATGTGTTAAGAATATCATCTAAAACGTCTGGTTAATCAAGTCTGCCCTCACTTGAACACAATGTCTCTGTAACATGCCCAATGTGACTTTTTATGTAACCAGTCAAATGACTAATTCTAAGATTTGTATAAAGAGGATTACACAAAATCCATATTTATTTCATCATAGATGCCTTTGAAGAAATATTGCAATAGTAGACATTAAAGCTTGTGAGATCGTTGTCACTATATCGTAAAACAATGAAGACGCCAACTTGAAAAAGAAGGCGCATGATGTAATGGTTTGGCTAAATACATTGCTCTGGTAACATTGACAATTGGCTTCTGGTGTGAGAAGAAGCATCTTTAATCCTGTATATGTCTTCTTGGCATGCTGTCTTTGATGATGTCACAGGCCAAAACAATGGAATGTCTGACTGACTGACAGCTCGCCTCTGTTGTGAGCGAAGGGTGGGGCCACGCGTCAAGAACTAAATCCTCACCCAGGTTCACCTCAGTCTCAGTTACTCCCAGACAGACCAGAGCAGAGCCAAATACAGAGAGACAGACTGGCCGAGCTGTCAGGCAGATCAGGACAGACGGTTGAACAGGACGGCCCAGAGAGGAACACTGATGAAGACGCACTGGGGGAGACGATTGACAGAAAGAAGCATATCAAAAAAACAAAACAAATAAACAGTAATTTTGGAGCTTTTCTGTGAAATACGACATTATTAGCAGCTGTTAGCACCATGGCTGTTAGCGCTTTCTGGAACAAAGTCCAATCTGCAAAGATATGGCAATAGTGTTTTTGGATCCTGAGAAGGTCAGGTACTCATGACATATGTATAATGCATCAGTTTTATACAGCAATTTTCTCAACACTCAGACACGTTACAATTACATTATTCATTCACTCAACAGTCACACACGGTGGTGGTAAGCTACTTGTGTAGCCACAGTTGCCCTGGGGCACACTGACAGTTTACACTTGGGTGGGGATTCGCACCGACGACCCTCTGGTTAAAGGGCGAACTCCTACCCACTAGGAGGAGAATGTAGTTTGATTCTTCTGGTGCAAATGCATTTCCAATGGTGTTTATTGTTTTATTATGCTGCTGTGCAGTTTGTGTCTGTTCTACTGTAGGCTACGTGTTGTTAGCTGTAGCTAAATACTTTGTTTCAAGGGTAGAATTTAAGTAGACTCTTCTCTCTTTTGCATGTCCACATATATCAGCTAGCCTGGAAAAGCTTAGCCCCGACTGCCCCACAGACACACACTGTATTGTATTGTGGTATGATCCTTTGTTATGGCCACTTATCTCTGACCACAGCCCCCTTCACCTCACATCACCCTCCCTTCCGATACTGTCAGAACTCAACAATAGGGGCCACTGCAGCTTCTTCTCCCAGCAGCCCTTGCAGCACTGATCCTGTCCATGTATGGAACAGCTGAATGCTACTTGGCCCCCACTTCTTCTCCACTCTAAATACACCCACCCATAAACCCATGCAGAGTCACACATATTGGTTAAATTCCTAGACTTTGTATCCAAGAATACGGGCCAGCTGACATCCCACACATTTACAATCCTCAAGTAAAGTATACTGAAGACTACATTACTTTGTAGACATACTGTGCGTAAGCTTGTTTGGGAAAGCTGACTACAATAGGAGAGGTATAGAAGTTTGTTAGTGATGATGCAGTGAGACAGTTTTTATTGTTATACAAGATTCCCACAGCCGGGCGTCAATTGTTATGCAAAGTGACCATTCATATTTTATTGTCTGCTCTGAAAAGTGGGTTTGTGCAAGTGGTGCATACAAAGGAGAATATATACACTCACCAGGTCAATGCATGTGGTCTAGATGCTGCCAAGGTTCACGATGATAAATAACGGTGACCTTGAACATGGCTGCTATGATTATTTCATAAACTGGTAATCTATTGAGGTTGCTTTACACAAGAGTTTAAAGAGAATGTTCGCCAAAAAAGAAAATATCCAGTCAGTGCCAGTTAGGAAAGCAGACATACACTTTGATGTCAATGACTATACTGACTTGATCAACACAACGCTTTTCACATCAAACTCTGAATTTGATGGGCTAATGCCAGGATCTACCAAGTGAAGTGTGGGTGATTCTAGGCTCACAATGCTTTCTTCACCTATTTCCTTGTTGTGTAATTGAAAGGGAAACAGCGAGTGCACTCCTTCCTCCTTAGTGGCTGAATGTAGGGCACATGCACCGTCTCGTTCCCTAAATATGTTTGTCTAGAAATCAAAGCCTCTTCTTATACCGCCGATCATTACACAGTGAATCACAACGGAGCACGCTCAGCTCAAGTGTGCTCATTGTTGATTAGCATGAGGCTCCTCCGGTAATCCTAATCAGGATGAACCCTCTTCACTTGGGGAAGAGGATGAGAAGGCTTTTGTTCGGAAATGCCATTATGTCCTTGGTAGTTGACATTGCTCTCCAACTCCCACCAGTTTACTCTTGAATGTTGGTTTTAAGTGTGAATAGTATAAAAATGTTTTGTTTTGTGTAGGGATGCACAGATCTATCGGCTCAACATCGGTATCGGCTGAGATTTACAATTTTGTTGTCGGTATCGGCCTGTACAGAAAATATCGGCATCGGTATCTGCCAAGAAATTCTATTTCTGGTTTGCCTGGGGGTAAGATTCTTCTGAAAGTGTTACAGTGGTGAATTATGTACAGCTAATTCACTGAAGGAGGTTCTAACAATGGGCCAAGGACCAACTTACGTTAGGTTGGCCTTATAGAAACTGCCATTGCCACTGTACTGTACAAAGGAAGGAATGACACCACGGAAGAGGAGATTAAGAGGCAACAAAGGCAGTTCATACTTTGCATGTTTATACCACTGGTCTGGGGGAAGGTGACCTTGAGACACAATATTTATACACTATAGCCACGACCCAGAAGAGTGCTATGGACAACCGTAACTCAACTGGATATTGGGTAAGGATATTTAACGGTTGTGTTCAAAAATGTGTACAGAATAAATAAACTGGGAGTGTCCAAACCGGTCAGGTGGTGACGCGCAATGGCCTGACATACAAAACAATAGTCACAATATAATGTTTAGTAAAAGTACATACTGTTTCTTCTTTGGTTGGTTTTAAAAACTTCATATTGAGCGAGTATCAGAGCAAAAAATGAGAGATTCTGTACTGCATGTCAATGGGTTCATAGGCCTCTTAGTCCAACCATACACGGAAGACCATGTGTGAAATGTAATATCACTGTACACTGTACTGGATTTTATCTTTCTCTTTTACCATACCAGCTTTCTATGATATCGTCTCCTGACAACAGTTAGCGTCCTACAGCACCACACAGCTCTCTACATCAATCTTATGTAATAGCAATCACTGCAGAGAGTGTGGGTGCTTTTCTCTATCTGAATTAGAGGATTCATATAGGGATGGTCTAAAAGGTTCCATATGCAAAAACACTGTCCAGCATCATCCAGAAGCTACAACCTTTGAAGTCTGGTGATTTTTTTTTTTTTTATGGGCCAGTAGGACATACAGAGGACACTGTAAAACTGAAATGCTAGTGTGACAAAGCACTTTTTTGCTATATTCTCCAAAACAGACATATAATAGTTTTTTTTTCATTATTTGGTAAGAAATGGTATTACCCAGCACTAGTGGAAATACCCACTCACATTAACACTGCACCAATGCTGTAACCAAGTGCTGTATTTTGTAACTGTTAAGCCTTTTTCAGATCTGGCCATCCACTTTGACAACTCTTCAACATTGGCTATTCTGTGCTCGGTGAAAGTAGCCCAGTAGTGGGGGTATTTGTGTTGACAGCCCCCGTGGCCTTGAGTAAAGCCCCCCGCTGAACCTCTTTATGGCCAGCTCATTATGGGATATCAAGTCTGGCACCCTTCCTCCGCCATGTCCATTTTTTAGGAAATGGGTTACCACGGCAACCTGTAACTGCACTGGACAGGTTTTTTGGTGAGGTTTTATAATCCTGCACACAATAGGACCAGAACATCACTGATATCTGCTCTCTTGAATGGATACCAGAATAGAATAACATAAGCAACCATATTCAAGTATTGGCTTGGGCAGAAGGAGTCTTTTTGTATTCCTTGTGTTATTGTGGGGTCCCTGCGTTCTACTTCTTCCTTCTACAGTCCAAAGATATACATGTCCATTTAGAATGATAAGATTCTATCTGCGTTTTGACTAGTTTGAGTAAATCCACATAAAAATTCAAGTCAAGGTTTGATAATACAGATTTAACTTTATATGTGTACATATAAAAATATAAAAAATGAATCAATCTCAACAAAACACTTGCTGTAATAAAGATTAGGGATTTGTAAATAACAGAATTTTGCCAAAAATGTCAGAAGATAAAAAGATAAAATTGTCCAGATTGCCTCAAATTAATCAATGTGAGAGTTAATGGTTGTCTGTATGTGCATGTCTCTGTCAGTCTGGTAACACTCAGGATGTACCCAAAGAGACCCACAACCCCCAACACAAAAAAATGTGAATGAGCATAAAGGTGCACACTATATAACCACACTATGTTTTAAAATGTCCTCAACACAAATACACAAAGATGTTTCTAACTTTGTCGACAGTCCTGTGAGATTTTCTGATAGCCTTCACATCACTTAAAATGATTCAGATGTTTGGATTCTCAGAAATTCAAGTCATAACAATCTCGTAAAGGTTAAAGAGAACTCATCTGGAAATAATTTGTAGTCAAAGTCTACATTCAAAAAGCCGTACCATAATAAATAGCCTTTTATTAGAAGTGTAACTAGTGTAACATAACTTAAAATCCCTTCTAGGACCCCAAGTATGCTTCACTTTAACATATTGGGAATAATTTACTCAAAGACCACTGTTCATAAATTCAGGCCAATAAAATTACTAAGCTGCTTTCCTGTTCAAAGTCACACCTCAGCAATGGAAAGGTGGTGTTCAAGCCAGACCGAAAATACTAGGTCAGAATAGATTGTAATGCATTGAGTGGCAGACTAAATGTGTGCACTTTAGTTCTTTAAGCCCTGGCCCTCACTGTATGCATCTCAACCATCGGAGGAATGCATCTCTATAGATACAGCCCCTGGTCATTCAATCCCGGGACAGCAGGCATGTCCCGAAGAAGGATCCTGACTCAGCCAAA
This sequence comes from Philypnodon macrostomus, assembly GCA_036025475.1. Classification (NCBI taxonomy): domain Eukaryota; kingdom Metazoa; phylum Chordata; class Actinopteri; order Gobiiformes; family Eleotridae; genus Philypnodon; species Philypnodon macrostomus. The sequence goes on from JAVQKC010008504.1 coordinate 10,895, forward strand.
GCGGGCATGCCCTCAGGCGCTCAGCTGCTAATGTGCTTTTGAGCAAGTGTCACGTATCCCCCACGCTGAAGGTCAAAGTTTGAGTAGGACTGGTCTCCATGAAGGCGGAAAAAGCAGTGGTAAAGGGGAAGCGTGGCGTGTGGCGGGGTGAGCTGCCCCAGGGCGGGAGAAGGCCAGGTGCCTGTTGCCATTCATGAAGGAAGTGGTGCCTGTTGCCATTCATGAAGGAAGTGGTTGCTATTACTGCACTTTTTTCTACCATTGCTTTGCTGTTGGTTGTGTGTGATTCATTTTTGGAATGAGAAATGGCCACTGGCATCATGGAGGCATAAAGCACTAATTTCACACTGTGTAAAATGCGTTTTTATATTTTTGGATCTAAAATTCAGTTGTTTTGCCAGTAGCAATAGCGACCCCCGAAATATTAGCTTTTTATCTTCTCTTCAAATTTGATATATCCATAAGAATTTGTTTTTATTTTTGTCAGAATTTGCCCAACTGCCTCTTGTGGTAATAAAATATGTCTCCATCTTCTACACGGCAACAGCCACTGAGCATGAAACTTCCAAAATGGCCAGATATAGTGGTTGCAAAATATTCCTACCAACAGCTTAAATTCTTCTACTATTCGATTTCATAACATTGGTTGTAGTTGTAGGTTAAGTGCTCTCTGTTGTAGCCACTGACATGGGGTAAATGATAGTTCCAGACCGTGATGGCCTTAATAATGTGGTGAGTTGCCAGGTTTCTATCTGATATTCCTCCCCCCTCCTCCTCTTTGTTTATCCCCATACTGTAAGTACAGACACCCATAAGCATATGATGAGCTGCCAAATCCAATGTGGGTCACAGTGACAGGAAGCAGGCACTAGACAGCCCTCTTTGCATAGTGTTGGTGTGAGATGTAGGCTACTCATGTCTGTATCAGTAAGTGCCTCTTCATACAGCATGTTACTAGTATTTTTCATGTTTTATATTTCTCCATTAGAGATTTGGTGCACAATTAAGGGCTGCACAATATATCACAAGATTAACATTATCACAATATAGGCAAATGCAATATTAGATATCATAGGAAGTTAAATGTATTGCAATAATGTTTCTGGAGCCTCAAGTCAATTTATATAGTTATTTCACGATGCATTCTATATTTGCCATTTTTTATTCTTCTCCCATTGTGTGTGGTATCTGGGCCTAGTAGTGCACACACAGTAGCTCTTTGTTAACAGGGGGCTATGAGACTAGGTCATTGGAGGCAGATTAGATCTCATTGTGATCCATTAAGAAAGGTCATTTACATACTGCTGCTTAAATCCACCTACAACCTCACCGTTGAACCCATTTCTGACCCCCCTCCACCACTTGGGAAACTTATGTTATATGCAAAGGTTGTCTGTCTCGGCTCGGTACCCATAATGGTCATTTAAAGCTTGATGTCTAGTCATACTGTGATGTTTGACACATTTTTCTCTAGTGAACTCTCACAGTCTGTATTAGTCATTAGAATAAAGCCTCATAGATACATAAACTCACTGGCCATGTATTAGGTACATGGCATACACCTATTCCAATGGTAGAAAATATCCAGTGAGAGGCACTCCTGTGGGTGCCAGAAGTCAGAGGAGAATGACCAAACTGAGTCAAAAACAAACCTTGTTACAACTAAGATCTGCAGTCGTCCCTTCTCTGCAGCTGAAGACCACACCATTAGACGACGTTATAAGGTCAACCTAATAAAGTGGCCAGTGCTGTTCATGTCATACTTCTCTCTTTGACTGTTTTGTTTATTCACAGGTGTGGAGTGTCTGTCATGTGAAGTCGAGTAGCATAAAAAGCCAGTGAAAATGCCCTTCATGTATGTCCATGGATTTGGGACCATTTCTCATTGGTGTGTTTTGATGTGGACTTATGTGTACTGTCCCGTGGCTCAGTGTTGCTTTTCTCTTCCCCACCTTCAGACGACAAACCATAATCTGATTGGATTTTCTATTTCTCTGGAGGAATCTCTTGTGTTGGAGCCGCAGGTCACAGAAAACAAAACAGCGGTACATTGCATGTCCCTATCACACTCCGACAGCCATCACAGTTACATGTTATAAAGAAACAAAGCCTCACCAATGCCTAGTGTCTTTCCTTTGTCTTTGTTGGACCGTGATGAATTGAAACGGTATTAGCTTAGTGCACATGTTTTGCAGAGCAGCTTGTGGAATTACAGGTACCATTCTTGTAGCTTAGCCCCACAAGCTACAAGCATCAGTATTGATTTTGAAAAGCCTGCATTTGCAGACATTAATGCAAATACATGCACACAGCAGCTGTACAAAGTGGTAATGCTAAAAGAGGTGACAGCACAAGTGTCTCACACACCTTGAGGTCAGGAAAGGTCATAATGATCTGAGCATGGGTCTGACTTGGCCTGTCCCAGACTTTTACTTATTTAAATATACATGGAATTTTTGTGGAGAAAACATCACTGTGGGCATATGCTGTGAAATGGCCACTTTTCCTCTGTGTCTGTGTTCATTAAAGTGGTGGAGCTCAGTGTTAACCCAAGGTCAGATATTTAGCATATTATTGCTTTGTGTCAGGTTAGCCAGCAAAAAATGAGTTAACAAAAAGCAAAAGCTGTTTTGTAGCATATAGCCATTCTTGTTTACATGTTAGTTTAAAAGTATAACACTTATTGGCCCACTTGTTGGCCACTTTAATAGGTAGACCATGTACCTCGGTGCAGATCATAAACAGAAAGATTTGGGTACTTCTACGATGAATATTAATTAAACAATTAATTACTGCCCTAAACTCTGAACGCTCGTCTCTTTTTTTAACATTTCTAGACAGTTACATATCACACAGATGCTGAACTGGATTGAGTTAGGTACTTATACGATTAATGACAATTAAATAAATAACTAATTAATGCCCAGACACACTTTTATTGAGCCAATAATCCTGCTGAACAAGTGATCCGGGCTAGTGTATACTTAATGTACATAGGCACATTACAGAGGTCAAATAAAGAATGCCTCTATAGCGCCCCCATGTTTATGACCCCTATGGGACCCTGGACACACTTACTTTTGAATTGAATTTTGGAGGTCAGGTATATTTGACAGCCTCTAACTTGCACATACTTTGCCCGATTAGGCAAAGTACATCTGCATCTACAAGACACATCTGACTAATATGATGGCAGTTACCTCTATAGCGCCTCCTATAGACTGAAAGAAGAATGTAGTTTTGGGGAATTTTTCAAATTTGGCAAAAATATTCTTCACAAACATCCAGACAAATCAAAAAAGTCAAATAGACCCTTCCCATGTTTGTCATGGTTTGGGGGCGAGGCTTCTTAATTGCTCGTTAACAATATTAAAACCCTGGGAAA
>JAVQKC010008527.1:0-16719 GCA_036025475.1 Philypnodon macrostomus
AAATGGCCGACTTCCTGTTTGTTGTAGGGTGGGGTCATAATAATATTTTATGTTGGGTACACTGTGGAGAATCACTGTACCAAGTTTCATTGCTCTCTGCCAAAGTAAGTGCGTCCAGAGACCAATAGGAGTTATAAACATGGGGGCGCTATAGAGGCATTCTTTATTTGACTTCTGTAATGTGCCTATGTACATTAAATATACACTAGCCCAGATCACTGTGCCAAAATTCATGAGATTTTGTTTATGTTCAGCAGGATTAATGGCTCAATTAAAGTCCTTCAGGGCATTAATTAGTGAATTAATTAATTGTCATTTATCGTAGAAGTACCACACTCAATCCAGTTCAGCGTCTTCATGATATGTAGCGGTCTACAAATTAACGCGTTCACACGTAGGATCTGTGGATCTACGTGATTCCATAACATCGTTGTTTCGCTGATATAATAAAGGCATTGGGGTCTTAAATCATAGGTATCACTAGAAACACAAATTGAGGACGAGTCTAAAATAAGAAATTTAGAGAAATATAAAAAAAAAATGTATGAAAGTTTGTTTACACTCAGAGAATACAATAAACATCTGCCTCTTCTAAATAATAAACCTCTTCTATCCCTTAACTCAGCATCTTTGTTGTGCCAAGAGAATACAATTGGCACACACTTGTCTAAATGAAGTGTACAATACATTGTTCCAGCCACTGTTATTATCCTCCCTAACTTGTAATGGAACAGAGTCTTCATACAAATTCCAGTAATTCCAACACAGTCTTTACACAAAGCCATTTCAATTGCTCCTTTTCTTTGATTGTCACAACGCCAAACCAAAAAAAACAAATATTTTTCTGGCAATTATAGTCGTCGTCATTGTCACAACTGTGGAAAGTGGGCTTTTTGAAAAATATAACACATTCAATTTTGTAGTATTGCTATTTTATTATAACAAAAGCTTCTACAAAATTCTCCACATCAGAACACTGGTTTGCTGCCACATACAGTAACTGAACTATTTGCAGTTGAATAGCTGTACCTAATAAAGTGGATAGTAAATGCATGCCATAACTGTCCTTACGCTCTCTTCTTTTTGTTACAGATGAGAACACAACTGGATTTGACATCTTTGCAAACCATCACCATTGGATCATAATGCAACAAATATAAAACCATAACAGTTATCAACAACCTGAAATTTTTGACTTACATTTTGAGCCATCTTTGAACAATGGAGACTCTTTCGCAGGACTCTCTACTGGAATGTCAAATTTGCTTCAACTACTACAGCCCTCGAAGACGCCCCAAACTCTTAGACTGCCGGCACACCTGTTGCTCCGTCTGCTTGACCCAAATGCGCAGCACCCAAAAGGAGATTCGCTGTCCCTGGTGCCGAAACATCACCAAACTGCCCGCTGGTTTGTCTGTTTCCCATTTACCAGACGACCCAGATATCATCACTGTTATCGCTATACCCCACACTTCAGAGCACACGCCAGTTTTTATTCGTCTACCGAGTAATGGGTGCTACATGCTGCCCTTGCCGATCACAAAGGAGAGATCTTTGGGGCTACCGGGAGAGTTGGGTTGCAGATTTCTTCCACAACAAAAGGGCGTTACCGTGGTGACCATGCCCGAACAAGAGCGGCTAGGATTGGCTATGGGGCTTGATGCTTTGGGGATGGATGAAGTGGAACATAGGGGTCCCATAGTTGGAGCAGGAGGCAAAGGATCAACTTGGTCTGGAGTTTGCACTGTGATACTTGTGGCTTGTGTTTTGCTGTTTTTACTAGGCATCGTCCTACACAATATGTCGTGCATCTCCAAAAGATTTACAGTGATTTCCTGTGGTTGAAATTTGAATAGAGAGAAGCATGGACCATTGAAGAGCCAACTTTTTTTCATTTTAGTCCGTTTAAAAGAGGTAAATGGATTATCAGACATAGCAAGGAGACAAGAAGATGGCATGATGTTTACTTTGAAGGACTGGATTCAAAATTCCCGTCCACAAAAATGAATATTGTCTTTTGTCAAATGCTGTAGCTCTGGAACAGACATTGTAACGTAATTTGTCTAGGGTTAGTGGAAGTATTCTTCCATGGGCAGAACTAAAGCAACTTTGAGAGCCATCAAGGAGACTACAGCGATACTTTTCTTGTGAAAGGACTGTAGAAGGACTCTGTCTTTGGTTTTCAGTAGGCTATACTATTGAAAATTAGGTACAGTCATCAGTGACAACCAAGAAGACTTTAACTTTGAAAGATCCGGCAACCACGAATTGTTGTTTAAAACAAAGATGTAACAATGATTGTTTTGTACTGACGTCTATGGTTAGTAGAAGTGGACTAAACATCACTCAACAATGTAAGATGGATGCCTAAATAGAATAGTCTTAGTAGTTCTAAAAATGTGGGTTTGTTTGTTTGTTTTGGGTTGGATAGATTATACAATTCATTGTGAACGTTTATCATCGGTTAAAAATTTAAGCCAAGCTGACAAATGGTCAGTCTGTTCAAAGTCTAAGACTAAATGTGTCAGCTCAACGTTTTTAACATGGCTTATGAGGGTGCCATTTAAGCAAATGGTAGAAATGAACTAACCATCTAATCATTGTTCGATCGTAGGAGTCATTTGAGGAGATACAAGGAGGATGATTAGATATCAGACATATGCCGGATCCATTTGTGGTGCTGTCACTGTTATTTTGAATCTGTTTTTCCTTTTCTAATGTACAATGGGCTTTTAAATGTAGTCTGTAATGGGATGCAATTGAAATGTAATGCTAGAGAAGTATTTATGCCAGCAACAATTTCTCAGATCCAGGTGACATATTTGTCAGTTGATGTAAACCATACATTTTAGAGATGGTATTAATTTCTGTCAGTAATGTGAAGGTCATAAGTGTGAAGCAGATTGTACATATGACATACCTGATACAGTTTAGTTAGCATTTAATACATGTATAGCTTTATTATCTTCAAATGGCATTTTATCCTGGACAATGTAAGCAAATAGACCCCAACATTGCTTCATGTTTTTTGTCTGTCAATCTAAATCCTTTGCATTTTCGACACAAAGGTTTGAAGTTCAGTCAGTTTGAACTGGGTTGAAGAAGCATATTGCAGCTCTTCAAATATTTATTGATATGGTGTCACCAAGGTAATTAACTCTCTCCAGGGAGGCACTGCACTTTTCTCAGCATCACACAATTATGTTGTTGAGAAAATGCTCTTTTTTAAATCTTTTTTTCAATAAGAACTAAAGCTATATATATATATATATAGTCATATACAAGTCTGTTTTTATAGTATATATGCCATATATAATTTGTAAAGACATTTTTACTCACTCATTATTTTAAAGAAGGGTTGTCTATGTGTTTGTAAAGTGATTTCTTGTCGTAGTTTCCTGCTTGTGTCTGTGTGGGCACAAGCAGCAGATGTGTTTTGGTGAAATAATAAAGATATTGGTATTAAAAGTCTACATTGCATTTCTAGATTAATGTGCGTTGTGTTTTCTTGTTGAAAAAAAGTGATGCAGGGTGAACACGCTGAGTCCACTCCATGAAATCGGGTGTCCAAGAATCGGACACACAGCCTCCTTGCCATCTCAGGGCAATGGTTTTGTAATTAGGTAGCCTAACTTAAGTAGCCTATTGTTTTTAGTTAACAGACCATAAAGCAATAGTAGGCTATGAGTTAAACTGTGCTGTCTGGGCATTCCAATTACAGTATATTGCACATTGTCTCCTCAAGGCTTTATTGGCCATTTTCATTTGCCACTTACCATTTATATTTCCTGCTAGATCAACACAAATATCCGCTTAGATCAAACATATTCCTGCCTTTAGCCACGGCTGAGTGAACTTCGCTTGAATCCCACTGGTTGTTTACCCTGAGGACCCTTATATTCTCTTCAAATATTTATTGATATGGTGTCACCAAGGTAATTAACTCTCTCCAGGGAGGCACTGCACTTTTCTCAGCAGCTCCTTGTTAGCTTTAGCGGCTAATGATGTCCACAGCTAGCCATCAGCGCTAACGATCACTCTGTTTGTTTTCAATTATTCTGGAAAATGTCACTTTGCGGAGAGGACTACTTTGCCCAGTAGAACTCTGAGAGTTGAAGGGTTTTTAATTGGTGTCTTGACCTCAACCAATGATCTTTTATTCATCATAAAATGCTAATCATAGGGTTGGCCGTTCTCCTATTTTAAACGAATTGATCTATTACCTTGGTGACGTCAAATGCTGTGTGCTATTAGCTGAGGTTTTTGAAGGCTAATTTGTCATTGGAGATACATTCTGTGGTGGAGGAAAATTAGTTGTCCAATTGTTTTCTTGCAAAAAAACCCCCCAAAAAACTGTTATAATTCATTCAGTCAACAGTAACACACTCGTGGTGGTAAGCTACCTTTGCTCTGGGACAGACTGATACAGTTGTGGCAGCCATACCATGCCTCAACATTTCCGACCATCACCGTACAAAACCAACGTCACTGACAATGGCAATGTGGGTTCTCTATGAACACAAGCAATGCAATGGTTAGAGCAGCAACAGAACTGCTATTGAAATTCACACATATTTGACAATACAAACGGCCTTTTTAATAGTCCAAAATCCAAACTGTCACATAAATGCATGGTTTGGGAGACTGGCTTGAGAATATATTACAGATTCAATGCAGGCATTTTGAAGACTGTCATCCGTAAAATCCAGTGGTTCAAACTCTTTTTGCTGAAAAAGTTCCTATTTGTACAGAGCAGCGCGGGGCAACAGCGTGTAACGGGCTGAAACAAGGATATATCAATTTTACAGAGAACTCCGGCACTGTGTCAGGAAAGTTTCATATGAAAGTATTAGAGGTCCACAAATGCACTGAACGCTGCAGTTTCTAAGATACGGATGTGCAGTTTTCACTTGGCATTTGTGGAGGTTCATTATATTTTAAACTTTTGCTCAGAAACTTTACACTCCACTAACAAGGACAAACGTTTACATGAGCTGTAGAGGATACACTTCTTGCTTCCAACTGTAGACACCATTTCCTATGGCGATCAAGGGCATCTACTTAAATAGGACGTCCTTATTTTTTAGATTGTTTGCCTTGGAGCCTTTCCCCCAAAACACAGGGATTAATACCATGACTTTGGTGATACAGCTTATTTAATTTGATTCAAATGTAAGTTTGAAATGGCTGAACAGCTATGAATATTTGCAAAAAATTCAGTACAAGTGCTATACCCTGAAATGGAGAATCTGACCGGTCCGTCTGGGAAGATCAGAAAACAAACTGGATCTAATCATATCAAAACAACAATTGATTTTTGCTTCTCCCTGTCAATGATTTCCCCCCAACCTTTAAGTAAATTTAATAAATAACCAATTGAATGTCCTCTTACAGACTGACCTATTGTTAGATATCCTCTTTAGTTCAGTGGGGGTTTAAAAAGTGAAAAGTAATGAACACAATATAAACTTATAGCATGTCAACCACCCTTCTGTCAGTCATACAAAGGATCTTCAGGAGGCTGAGCATACATGACAACCCAAGGAAATGTCTCAAAGAGAAGAATAGAGGAGGAGATTTTGTTTCTATGTACATGCAGCCACTGTAAAAAAATGAGATCCTATGATTTCAGCAACGGCTTCAGCTTCTTTACATTTTATGATATAATATAAATGTCAAAAGTTAGTTAGACTAAACCTGTTATTATGGGTTTTCTCTGACATCCTACCATCCAAAAACTGCACAGATGTGAACTAGTGAATACGTAGGTGTCACCCGCCCAAGGCCCAAAGAACACAGTTAACATAGGACATCCAAAGAGTGAGAAAAAATGCAATTATTTTATTTCCTTATATGAAGAGAAAGTACCATAGCATATCAAATCACATTATTAAGAGCCAGTCTTCATGTTCCGATCTCCAGCTTGGACATTAGGACGTCCTGACAAATTGACATCCGACGTTCAAAAGTGACCCCCCCCCTTAACCCCTCTTTACACCACTCGTTTAAGTCTCAAAATAGAAATGGATTTTTATGTGTGTCGCCGGAGCTCAGGTGTGATATAATTATAAGACTGTGAGGTAAGGCCGTGATGGCTGTGGGTGGCTCTCATTTGCATTTTGACAGAGAGGAGTGAGAAAAAAGAACATCGTAGCCAATCAATTTGTGCTCATAACATCCAGGAACTAATCTGTGTCTGGAGGCGACACGGTGCACTCTGCAAAACCCCTGCTTAACCTCAAACAATGAAATCACATAGAGTTTTTCAATCCACAAACCAGTCTACAATATTACATGTGTCCTAATAACTGTAAAAAAAAAAAAATCCTACAATGACTAGAACCGAAAGTAAATTAATCTTTAAAAACACCTTCTGGCCGATTTATTAGGTAGACTTTTTCACCAAATAACGTGGCTCCCAGTGTGCTCTTCTCTTACCTTTTGCTTTTAGAGAGGTTCTTTTGCAGACCCTAAGTGGATTCTTCGGAGCTAAAATTACCCTTCTGTTATCTCAAACCAGCCTCTGACCTCTAGCATCAACGGGGCATTTGCACCACAGAACCCTAGACTTGGTCGTATAGGTGAAAATTACATCATCAATTTTGAAATAATGTGAATAATCCAACTGGCACCAACATCCACAAATTATAAAAATACTTTACTAAATTATCTTTCTTCTTCATTTTGATGCTTGGTTTGAACTTCAGCTGGTTTGTCTCAAACATATGTGCATGGCTAAACCTATTGGCTTGGTGCAATGTCATATGCTGGTAATTAGGTCCATATAAAATCGTTAGTATTTAGTATCAACATTGGCTCAACATCTGTATGGGCTGATATGCACAAGGTTTGCTAATATTTGGGTTTTAAAAGAAAGAAAGAGAATCCAATTCAATTCATTTTTACTACATTTTGTTCATTATCAATCTATTTATAGAAGAATAAATGCACTTAGAAATTGTGATGCTTTCTTAAGTTTCCTTGTTTTATATATAAAACACAGCAACCAAAATATGACCAAAATATTGGTATTGAAATCAATATCTGCTTAACTGGTAACTGAAATATTGGTATTGGTGTTTTGGTATGTGATTCATTTGTCCAAAGTATATAAGTTGGGGTAGGTTCTATACATGGACATAAACACAGAATAACTGCTTTCAAATGCATCCCTGCCTCTGTTTACCTCCCACTCCTCCCACTGTAGAGAGTTGACTTCATGTAAATGTTGAATTAAAAACATCGCCCACTCGCAGCATAAACATCGTCTGAAAACCTGTGCATGTATAATTTCTGTCTCATTAAAACAGATCCAGGCCACTGACATTTATGTAACCACAGTACTTTACATGGGGATTACTCTTGACTTTTTATCGTGAACAAGCAGACTGTGATTATCTGTGCTTTCACTTTGGGAGCCGGTAAAGAATGTAAAAACAGGTAAGCCAAAATGATGGTTTTGGGGTAAGGAGAAACTTTGGCTTAGTCCTGTGTTTTTCTTACATGCTTCAAAACTGGGATCTTTGTCTCCCATCAAACAAATCTGATATAAAAGTCAACATTTCCTGTATTTTAGTCCATTTTAACCAGTAAAATTATGCGGACCGTCAGAAAGATTGCTGCCTAAACCGAATAAAATCGTTTTTGACACTTATCTGGTTATATTTTGTCAGATTTACCAATAAACTCAATACACACTCAAAAACACTGCTGTGCGCATGCTGAATCTGGCCATTAAGGTTATGTTATTAATAATTGGGTAATACTTGAATCACAAAAGGTCCTCGCAGGCCAAATCAAAGTGCCTGGAGGGGCACCCGGGCCCCGCTTTAGGAACCCCTGTTCTATGTCATGGTGGAAGAAGACATGCTTATTGCTCATATTACATTTTGCGTCACAAAAGACATCACTTCTGCCAATAGTCAGACCAGAACATTTCAAGTCTCAGTTGATTTAGTTTGAGACAAAAAATTACCTTTCATTTTCATTTTTAGCACGAGCACAATGTTGATTCACAGTCTGTTTTGTTCACAGCATGTCTACGGAGTGTGTTTGTTTTTATATTATTGATACAGAATATAAAACATAATGCAATTTCTTTCAGGTTTGGCTGTTATGCCTCAAATTCTCTTTGACTGAACCAATTACAAAAGCTCATATTTCATAATGTACTTTCAACATTCAGAGGTATCACTGAGCCACTGCATATTTGATCATTTGTCTCGCCTATGAAGCCAAAACTAAAGTATTTAAAATCTTTTACAGACTTTCCATAGCCTATTCTTTTGCTCAGCAATCTCTTCCACAGTCTGACCTTTAGCTGAAATGGGCAGATAGCCAATCAGACCATGAAACTATTTGTAATTCTTGATCATCTTATTATTAAAACTATGTATTCACTCAATAACATTATATTGCCGTGCCGTATCACAGTACCCTAACCCTCACTGTGAAGCATAAAGACTGTCCTTGTTTAGTTAATAGTCACGGCTGCTCCTTTGTGATCTAATTTTCTCTTCAGATGAGGCCCGTGAGGTATGCTGCCGTAAACAACAGATGGTTCATCAACATCTTTTGAAACTGATGTTCACTTTATGACCCTTTTCTTCCTTTTCACAGAGTTTAAAACCAAAACGTACAGTAACACACCTCCTGTGGAACTCCCTTCGGATGCAGACAATCCCCAATTCCCTCACTCAATTTTTATTACTTTTTTGACATGACAGTCTTTTTGACTTTAACGCTGCCAATTAATCATTCCATTACATTCTTATACATGCACCTGGTTGTTTTAGAGACTGTGGTTAAAAAAGATTTAATAACATTTTAAAGGCTTAGAGTTCACTGGATGAAAGACAGAGAGAGTTTATGTATGATGGGTCGTTTTAGATTAGAACCAATTATGTTCTGTGCAGATCTCAGTCATTCTGCCTAAACGTTTTTCTAGTATTCTGAAAATGGCATTAAGCAGAACACATGTTTGAGGCCTTGGGAAGTTCACATTTATTTTTAGGTTAGGTTCACAATGTAATGTTTCCCATGCCAGCTTTTGTGATTTTGATCTTTTTCCTTGATTGAACCAGTTCCAAAAGCTCGTCACATTCACTTGCTATTTTTATGTATTTTTATTTTTTTTTTTACATCTTATTTACTAATTGACTACTGTACTTGTACGCCTAATAGTCAATATAATTTCACAGTGAACCAATCGATTACTATGTTCAGTTTAATTCACTTCAGGCCATTTTTAAACCATGATTCGACATTGCAGTCCTTCTGGTATACTTTGACTTCTTTCACTTCTATTTCACTTCTTCTGGGGTCCAAGCCTAAACTCTGACCACATCAGTATTCAAATCCACATTGAAGACATTATCGATCTAGCCTGTTCTCTGGAGAGTCATTAAATGAATTCTTTTCACACCAACAGCCTCCATTAGACTGGCTCTGAGTTAGATTTGTGCCACTGATTATTCTCCTAACTGAAGTAAAGCCCACCAGGATTTGAACATGATTCCAGGGGGTTAAAGCAATTAGTGTGATGATGGTGACCTCAATGAGGACATTCCAGTTTAGTTAAACAGCAATGGCACTTTTGTAACGTTTGCTGTATTTTTAGACATTTTACTAATAGGGACTTTGTATTAAAAAATGCATTTTTATTTTACATAGACAATTACAAAGCGGTGAATCTGGTAACATGGCATGCACTGACAGTATTCACTCTTAAAGGAGTAGTCTGGAGGTTTATTCAAATAATAAACTTAAAACAAATGAAAAATGATTGATCAAAAATAGTCCCTCCCCTGCCACCACAGCATATCAGAGTCAAAATAGACATCAAATCAGAGTATGTGTTGAGTATGAGTCTGGGGTCCTGGGGTCTTCTGGGGTCCTCTTCTGGGGTCCTCTTCTGGGGTTCTCTTCTCTTCTTCTAGGTTCCTCCTCTTCTCTTCTGAGGTCCTCTTCTGGAGTCCTCTTCTGGGGTCTTGGAGTCCTCTTCTGGGGTCTTGGGGTCCTCTTCTGGGGTCCTAATGTCCTCTTCTGGGGTCCTAATGTCCTCTTCTGGGATCCAGGGGTCCTCTTCTAGGTTCCTCCTGTCCTCTTCTGGGATCCTCTTCTGGGGTCCTCCTCTCCTCTTCTGGGGTCCTCTTCTGGAGTCCTCTTTTGGGGTCCTTTTCTGGAGTCCTCTTCTGGAGTCCTTTTCTGGAGTCCTCTTCTGGAGTCCTCTTCTGGAGTCCTCTTTTGGGGTCCTTTTCTGGAGTTCTCTTCTGGAGTCCACTTCTGGGGTCCTCCTCTCCTCTTCTGGTGTCCTGGGGTCCTCCTCTCCTGGGATCCTTCTCTCCTGTTGTCCTCCTCTCCTAATAATTATGACAGATTACCTAATTTGCATCATAGAACAGGGTCAATTTTAATAACTTTTTGTTTAACGGGCTCTTATTTTAGGAACGCTCCAGACTACAACTTTGACATTTTAGCATTTTATCCAACCAGTCTTTAGCTCTGACACAGGTTTATATACCTTTACATCATTTAAAATATCCACCATAGCATAAATACTTAGTAAGCTGAAATTCAGTTTCTCTAGAGCACTTCCATCATCATCTTGCAGTCGTTCAATTAAAAAAAACTCAAATTAATTGCATTGTTGTGGTTTATAACCCAGACCCTGCATCCATTCACAGCTGTTATTTATCCACTTATTGATCTCTGTAGCTCTAAGTGATGCATGGAGTGCTTCATATTCTCAGACTACAGCAGAATATTGACTGTATAAGAGCCTTTGTTATAACATCATCCAGGCTATTTCTGCAAAGCGGGCAATTTTTCTGCTCGCAATCAAAAGTATGGGCTTATGTTAGCTCACACACATCTGCCTCCCAATCGTTCGGCACAGAAATCAAATACAATACAGTTGCTCAGCTGAAATGAAGCAGTTTAGAGGTATTCTCATTCAAAATGCTCAAATTCAGGTTCAGTCTATGGCATCTAAACACAAATGACTTGGTCTGTTCTCTTTGAAGGTGTCCTCAATGAATCATCTTCCTCCATCTAACCCTATCCTCAGCATCCTCATCTCTCACACCAACTAACTTCATTCACTAATTCTCCTGTGGTCTTCATCTAGGCCTCATGTCTGCCAGCTCTAACCACAGCTTCATCCCTCCACCCATAAATTCACTATCCATTTCTCTGTACACATATTCACTACCCTCTCTATATGTCCAAATCATCTCAATCTGGACACATCTGACATGAGGTCTTCCTGTGCATTATACATTCTTGTTTTTCAATTCAATTTGATTTGTATAGGCCTACAACAAAGTCACAGAAAGAGATGTATGTAAACAATAAACAAGGTCAATGAAGACAATAAACAAAGGCCTGTCCCAGGACGTCCCCCTTCCTTAGACCCTCCATCACAGTCAGGAAAGACAAAAAAAAACATTTATGGGAAAAAGAGAACCACATGATAGAGGGATCCACTCAGGTCAGACAGGCTATAGATGTGTCCAGGACTGATGGATGAGGTCCTTATGCTAACAGAGTGTATGGATGCAGCAGGTTTAGGGGGACATCCAAGTGAATGAAGAGATGCAGCAGGTTAAGGGGGACATCCAGATGGAATGACTCTTATAATGATATTAAGACATGTAGTTAGGATAAAAAAATTTTGTGGCCATTCATTAGAAAATTCTAAATCCAGTCATGTGACCACGGTTCGCCTTCAAAAGTCCACTTGTATTCACTTTTGAAGGACAGGTATAGCTTCTTCCCACTGTTTCATTAGTGCTTACATCTGATAGAATCCTGCATTGAGATCTTCACCAAAAATATATCAATTATTGCACACTTTGCCACCAAAGCAATTTCTTTAAACCACCGGTTCTTAACCTGTGTTCGATCAAACCCCAGGGGTTCGGTAAGTCAGTCTCAGGGGTTCGGTGGAGGTCAAGACACAATTCAGGTTGTGCACCCTTAAGGGTGCATTTTAAGGGTGGTTTTCACGGCACGTACGTCACAACGGGGCGACAAGGGTTTCTCAATTCACCAACACGATTGAGGCACTTGAGCACTCAAAATGCACCATTAAAACCACTCTAATTTGACTGAATTTTAAGCGTGCATCTATGCGATGGAATGCAGAAATGAGTCCCAAAACATTGATGGCAGCAGCCAGCTGTAAGGTTAGTGTTATTTTAATTATGTAATTATATTGTCAAAGTGCTAGACATATAAACACCACAACAATAAATATAAACACCACAACACAACAATAAATATAAACACCACAACACAACAATAAACATAAAAACCACAACACAACAATAAATATAAACACCACAACAATAAATATAAACACCACAACAATAAATATAAACACCACAACACAACAATAAATATAAATACCACAACAATAAATATAAACACCACAACAATAAGACTGCAGCATCACTGTTGAAGTACAAGTAGTAAATCATTTCCATTATCTTCTTCAATAAAACAATATAATAAACACACACAATAATCACGCACTGTTCATTTTGTGCACCAGTAAAACATATACCTATGTTTTGAATAAAAATATTTTATTTATAGGGTTATAGGGTTCTGTGAATGTGCATATGGAACTGGTGGGGTTCAGGACCACCACTTTAAACCATTGCTACTTTCCAAAGAAACGCTGATCTGCCACGGTAAATGAATCCTTTTTTTGCAGAGTTTCTCGTTAATGCGATTTGTTCAAACGAGATCCTGTTCTCGGAGATCCTTTTGTTAATAAAACAAGTCATTATTATTGAAATGGCCAGGTTTCCCCAGCAGATGGAGACAACAACACACGTCAAGGCAACTTGCCCAAATATGACTTTATATTTAATAAACGGAAACAGATAAGACAAAATAAATATCCATAGCCTTAGCTGAAAAGCAAGCCAATCATAATTTCATTGAGAAAAGGCGCATTTTCAAAGTTGAAACTGAAATTATGACTGGTTGGAACGCATTAGCTTAAGCTTAGCACTGTGCTTACTATATAATACCTATATAATTACTATAATGTATGCTTACGTTGTCATTTTGCAGTTTGGTGATGATATACTTCTAAAGAACGTATTATATAGTACCTTTCTTCGTCTTTCTGTCTGCTGATCCATACAGTCTGCTGCTGCGGCTCTGCGCTGCTGCTCAGTGTAAACATCTCCCGAGGCATCATGGGAAAAGTATCAAACTTATATTAAAATGTATATCTTTTTGTCGTGATAACTTTCTCGTATAAACATGATAAAAGTCTCGTTTTAACGTAATATTTTCACGTTATAACGAGAAACTCTGTAAAAAGGTTTAATTTACCGTTCCACTTCATAAAGCTCGGCTGAAACATTAGCACAGCACTCTATCACTCAGTGAGCCTTTTCTCTTCATCCCACCCACTTGTCTGTGGCCCTAATGCTTGTCCGTATTTCATTTTAATTACTTATTGGCCGTGTCCTGTTTTAAAACAAATAAAAAGCCCTTATCTTTTGTTTATGCTGTGACTCATTTAAATGTAAAGCAGCCTCTAATAACTCCAGACAACAAGTAAACAACCACAACACAGCCGCCATATCAGGATTCACTGTGTTCTCAGGCCCATTTGTTTAATATTAAAACCCCAGACACGACACAGGACTTCAAATGCCACATAGCTCTTTGTTTGCTTCAAGTTCTTGGTATTAGCGTAGTGCGTTTGTGGTCTGTGGTCAAATTATAAACCAGTGTGAAGTAAAGTCTTGTTTTGGGAGACACAGGAAGTGGAGTGAGAAAATGTCAAAGAAATGCAGGTTATTTGGAGGCAATAAGACACAGTGGAGGGGAATTGTTGGTAAATGCTTAACTATCTGAAATAAACTAACTCTAACTCTAGACTAGACTATTTTAAGGTTGAGTTTGAAGTTAAAGTATATTTTTACGGTCTCAGTGTCCTCTGCATTTGACCCATCCCTCAACATCACTGGGGCAACCTGTCAGGAGCATTGGGCGACCACACTGCAGCGCCCAGGATCTTGGTCAGAATGTGCCTGGCTGGAAGCTTAACTTATTGGGCATGTTTTTGGTATAGTTATTAAATGAATACATTCAAGTTTACAATACAAAGCTCAAAAAACTCAAAATAAATAAATGGAGACAATATTATGTTTTTGAACACACAATTACAATCTGTGTCATGTTCATGCTTTTCAATATGCCAGTACAGACTTTCCATGAAAAAAAGGATGGTCAACAACCCTATATCATGAATAAGCCACTGACTGGTTTGAAGTGAACCTCTGCCTCATGTTATGAGTCACTTTAAAGCTTTAAGGACCCTCTTTTCTCTCTCACTTCTGCTGCGGCTCACTCAGATAAACCCATCGCCCTGGCTCCACCGTGAGCTCAGAGGAAACCCTGTCGTCTTCTCTGTTTATTCCCTGGGACCTGCCAACCATCCAGGCACTTTCTAAGCCATGATTCAGTCAGTGCTTTTCCCCTGTGTAGGATTTTCGACTTAGGGGGAAGCTTACTTATTATCGACCAGCGTTTCAGCCTTTTGGTCCATTGGAAAGAGCAGCCAGACTTCAGACACAAATGACACCCAAATGCATTTTCTGGTCTGAAGAGATGGGAGGGAGCGTACTGAAGAATGTTTGAGAAATATGGTCCACCAGCGATTCATGAGATAATTTTCAAAGGGCCTTGTGTACACCCCATATACAACTGGGCAGAGATTGGCACAAGTAATGCGTGAAGAATTTGGCATCTATGAAGAAATGACTGCATTAACTGGGAAGTCAATTGTTAAGATTTCCATCCTCCACACTTCTTTTCAAGTAGTTTAGTCCTATTTTAGTCCAGAATAATTTTTCACTGGTGTGGGCTTTTTAATAAGTTCTGGTTTAGGCTTAGTGTAGTACTACTTGTTTTGGTTAATTTATCAGGTATCAGGTTAAGACCTAGGTTAGTCCTGGTTTAGTTAGCTAGTTAGTTAGTTAGTTAGTTAGTTAGTTAGTTAGTTAGTTAGTTAGTCTTTATTTAGACACATTGATGTTCAGTAAAATTATACTTAGAAAGCCAAATGCTCGAGAAGGTTCTCTTTTTGAGCTTGTCTCCAATTGAGAGATAATGTAAAGATATCTGTAAAACATTTTTTAGCTTTGGGGAAAGAATTGACACTCAACACTAACGCAGCCTTGAAAGATGACTACTTCTGAGTGATTATAACCAATATAACTGTACCATTGTTGTAACTATTAGCACCCAAAGAGCACTGTTAGTATCTGAGTTAAACGTTAACAGCTGCATGTAGCAGTTAGCAGGATTAGCAACAACAGGGTTTTTAAAGCTTGTTTTGTATCTGCAGATGCTGAAATACACAACAACATATTGCTAAGGTACTGGGTTGACAGTAGTGAATGGCTCATAGAAAATAGAATAAAATCAAGTTTATTAAATGTGATATGAGTTGTATTTTTCACTTTCTTGTAAAATAGGTTGTCGCCATGGATTTTTCATTTCGGGGTTGTCCGAGTTGCTCCAATTTGCCGAATTGGAATTCCAACATCAAGGGCTGTTCCAGTTGATTTACTGGAACTTTCTCCGAACTCACCATGAATATGTTTTCAGTACGACCCATTCTATAAGCTTTAATGAGCTTTTTACAAAATTGTCACACTTGTATGTTCTATGGAAAAAATGTGTGAAAAAATGAACTAAACTAAAGTGGGTTGAAGTTAACTGTTCTAATGGACAGTAAAGGCTATTTTGAGTACTATCTCAACAAGAACCTCTCTGATACCTTCTACGGACCAATGTGGAAACCAGCTCCTACTTACCATCTCCTGTGTGTTTTTCATTTCTTCCACTTTTTTTTAATAAACCCACAATGTTTTGCTGAATTATGCCAGTTTTGCTCAGTTTCATCTCAAAGTGACATGTGGAGCAGATGGTGCCGTTTCAGACGCCACTGAGCCGCAGGTAAAACTGCAGACTGTGAGACGAGTTGTAATCATCTTTAAACATTATCTCTCCAAAACAAAATATCCCCGGCAAATGGAGCAGCTCACACCGATGATGGCTTAATCGTCTCCACTAACACTTAAGAAGCTCATTCGACGAAAGATTAACCGTTGAAATTTATCTTTTAAAACACTTCTCCTTCGGGGCTGTGCGTAATGCTTCGTCTGAGCCAAATGACCCAGCTTTTCCTATAATAGAGACTTAAATATTTGCTTAGATAGTGAATTCTGGATGGTAGTTAATGGCTAGTGTGTTGCTAAGATAATAACAATATGCATATGAGTTACTGAGGTTATAAACTGCCTTTCTGTAAATTGGGTGTTCTTGCTGACCTAAGAGAAGAGGACAATGGTCTTTATGTCTGATTAGATAAATAAAAAGAGTTACCGTATTTTCCACAATAGGGCACACTGGATTTTAAGGCGCACTGTCAATGAATGGTCTATTATCAAACTTTTTTCATAGATAAGGCGCACCGGACCATAAGGCAGTCTAACTTTATTAAACGCGTTCAAAATAACTCTCAATATTGTTCAAACGTTAATGGCGTATTCACAATAACTTTCAACCTTGTTCAGTTGTAACACGTAAAAATGATATGGCCATTTTGGGGTCATATATAAACACTAATAATAATAATAATAGACTACTAATATCACGGTGAAGCATAGTACTGTACGTATT
>JAVQKC010008532.1:0-24063 GCA_036025475.1 Philypnodon macrostomus
GTGTGTCCAGGGTCCCATAGGGGTCATAAACATGGGGGCGCTATAGAGGCATTCTTTATTTGACCTCTGTAATGTGCCTATGTACATTAAGTATACAATTACCCGGATCAATGTGACAACATTTATGAGATTTTGTTTATGTTCGTCAGGAATAAGAACTCAATTAAATTAAAGGAATAAGAACTAAATTAAATTATTATTCATTATAGAAGTACCAAACTCAATCTTGTTCGGTGTCTAGGAACAGACTGAACAAAAACCGTTTGAGTTATTGCGGCACAACATTAGAGCATTAATTCATTCATTCATTCATTCATTCATTAATATTAATCGTAGAAGTACTCAAATCGATTCAGTTTGGCGTCTTTATGATATGTACCTGTGTGCAAAACTTGAAACTGATCCGTCAATTAGTTTTTTGTAGTGACCGACGTGATTCCATTATATCATAATTGCTGCTTCTACTATAGGCCTAATCTAACACTAACTGCTCCTATTATATTAGAGATGAAAGATGTATGTAGATGTATAATTTGTGTTTGTGAGGAAGTAGATTGATATGATTTCTAGATAAATCCCACAGTATTTTCTATTCTTTACAATAGCCTATACATTTAAGATATTCTGTTAAACGTGAATTATTTGTTTATAATGTTCTGGTCGGTTTATATTTTACTCCACTTCACATTATGATGATTTGTGTTGTTCTTTTTGTGTTGTCATCATACCCATATGTGGGTAATGTGAGTAAATACACACGCTGCTGTGTGTGACATGCGTTGTGCGTAATAACGCAGTATAGGCTATCTTTTGCTCTGGGCTGTGATTCATGTCCAGCGGTAGGAGGACTCTAGCGCGTGGTGTCCGCCCCTCTCTGACAACTAAAGAGTTAACAGAGCGGTGGGTTTGCCCATTCTCCCGCTGTGAGTGACGCGATCATCTCTCTTATCCCTCAACTTTGCCTGTTGCCAGAGCAGGCAGCCGAGGTGGACCTTGCTATCGCTGCTCACATTTTGACGCGATCACACGCCGCCGATAGGCTACATTTTCTTCGCCACCTTTACGACTGTATGTTTCCGCTGACTTGGCCAGCTCTGCGCTGTTCCGTGACCATGATTTTTAGTTTTCCTGTCCATCGGAGTCCCCGATGTCATGCAGTTTACTACATGAAGGCGTGAATCTTTCTGAATAGAGGTGGATCTTCCCGGATACTGCGAGGCTATATTCATTACGAAAACAAGACTTTGGCGGAAACCATCAACATCAAAATGCCGAGAAGGAAACAAGAAGCGCCCAAACGCGCACCAGGTACGTCTGTCCAACTATGAGTCAAATGTTTCTTGGCTAGCGTAAAGAGCTGCGGACGTTACCTTTGTTTGTTGAGATCTTTTAGCTGTCATTGCATTTCCGTTTTTATGTTTGCACTGTAACTATCTCCCTGTCCCTCTGTGGTAACTTACAGATACATGTCTCTATGTTTACTTGGCGTTTTACTCTCCACTAGCCTGATTTGATTAGCCTACTTGATGCGTCTAAACTTTTTTCCCTGTTCCCAAGTTAATCGTTTTCTAGTTTTGGCCTCGACGGCGTTAGTTTTATTTTATTGTGCCCAGAGCTCTTCTTTGCTAAAAGTTGTTTATGTTGTTAGAAAGTGCCCGGGGCATACGGTCATTGTGCGCGCATTTGAACCGAGCGCATTTTCTTTCCCGGAGCGAGAGAAAAGAGCTTTACCTCTTTCTGTCCTTTCTACTCGCCTTAGCAACAGATAAACAATTTGAGGGCAGACAATGGAGTTTCGTGGGCTGGAAGGAGCCATAATCGACAGTTGCCATGTCTGATTTGACGGTTGATTGATTGGCTGTCATGCGGCTTTGATCTGATCTTCCCCGATTTGCATCAGAAAATCACTTCCCACCATGTGCTGCAGGCCCCTGACGTCAGGTTTAAACCACTTTGAAAGGCCCGTGTACTTTCTACTGCACAGACAGACACAGTCAGAGGCTTGATGGTCAAGTGACTCAGAAAAAGAGTGAGGGAAGGGGGACAAAGTGGTTTCACAGTGAGACATCAACCACACAGACAGACATCCACTCTTCCAGCAGAGAACATCACACTCCCATGTGCACACTTGTTTCAGTGGGAGAGTGGCTGAGGGAGGGAGGAGCGGGTTAGGGGTTGTAAAAGGAGCCGTGTGCTATGTAATGGAGGGGAGGAATGGGTTTGCTCTGTCAGACTGGGCCGTCACAACGGCTTTGTTTCATGTTTGATTTAATTGTCTCTCCCCTGACAGGCCCATTCATCAATGGCTTTAATGGTCAATCAGAGACAGGCTGAGTGAGTGCTCCCATTCTGTTTAGCCATAAGCTGGCCTGGGCTTTTATTTCATCAAAATGCCCCAGCCTAATGTACATGCTCACTGGCTCAGAGTGGCCGCGGGGAGCACATAAAGAATGACTGAAAGCTTTCTGATTTCAGATCAGTGAGAAGGATGTTTTTTCTTCATCTCCTCCTCTCTCCTCCCTTACTACTGCAAGCCTCTCTGTTGTCGAAAGAGAATAAAAGGCTGTAATATGGATCGTTTTGTGTTTTTAGAAAACAACTTTTCTCCCTGAAACCATGCCTCTTTGTTCATTCATTCATCTATTCATTTCTTCATTTTTTCATGCTCCCCTTCCACCCCTGTCAGTCAGCCTGTGCAGCTGCAAGTTATAAAGTTGTCAACTGTTCAGTGGCACACAAAGGGTGATGATGAATTGATTGCAGCACAGAGCATGGTGATAGAGAGAGCAAAGAAAAGGATGACAGATGATGGGCCTTGATTAGGGACTTAGGGGGAGAGTCTGCCCACTGCAACCTTGAGACTTGCATGAAAAATCTGGCTCCCCCTCCACAGCCAGCCCACTTTGCTTTCTCATTGTCTCCTAACATAAACTCTCTCCCAGCCTCCCCTGCTTCCTCCATCCATCCAAGAGCGCTCTTCTCTCTGCAGTGGAAAACTTGTTTTGCCTGCTTCATTAGCGTTAGTCCAATTAGCCATGAGGCTGATGGAGTCCTGACAGGCCCTATGATTGGAGATGACAAGCTCGGGGTGCCCAACCCAATGAGGTTTGCCACCACTTTGATGTAATCAACTTGATATTACACAGAGCCGCCCGCCTTTGGTTGTGTTGTAACTCAATTTTCCGCTGCAGGTGACAAATGGGCCTACCTGGGTCAGGTCTGAGTGCTCTTAACAACCAAGGGCAGCCGGCCACATAAACAGTTGGACAAACACAAGAAAGACCCCATTGGAGAAACACAGAGACCTGCTTCTTTCATGGATTAGTTTTACTGTAAAGCCCTGGTTTGAAGCTGTTGAAGTGACTACAGAAGTTAGAATACCTAAAAATTTGGCATCAGCTTAACGGCATGTGAGGGACAACAGGGCTATTTCAGTGGAATGTCTGCAGTTACAGACACCGCGGGTCAATGGCCCCACTGAGAACACACACATCTGTGACATAATCGGGCGGTTTGGTTTTATAAAGCATGTTTAAGTGCTGGGGTCACCATGACACAGGGAGTTGTTTGGTTTAGCCCAGTCTCCACAGCAGTCTCTTCTATCTGCATGGTCAGGACTGCAGCTGCCAGACTGGCACCCATCACTCATATATATATATATATATATGTGTGTGTGTGTGTGTGTGTGTGTGTGTGTGCGCGCTAGCTGCTTTTCACCTTCTGATTTGTTAGCTTTGAGCTAAGTGTGTGTGTGCACCGTTTGGCTTGTAATAGTGATGAAAGGAATTGTAACTGTAGACCACCTGCAGAGGTCAGACCATAATTCTCAGAAGCTGCTAAGCTCATCTTGCAGTTCCTTCTCCCTGTCTAAACTGAGGCAGTATATGCCTAAAAAGAGTGATACAAGCGTTTATAGCACACATTCTGGACACATGCACACTGGCTGTACTGTTTTTATCTTCCTTTCTGTTGTTTATGTGTGAAGTCCTTACAGAGCCAGCAGGGGGGACTGTAATTGTTAAACTGACATACGGGCCGACTGCGGTTAGCTTACTTTAACATCCACACGCCCCCCTCCTTCTTCTTTGTATAGTTTTGTTTTCAGGTGTGAGAACAGAAAATGTTTTGGTCCCGTTGCTAATGAAAGTCCTAGATGCCGGTGTGCTTGAGTCACGTCTGTGATCTATGTGCCTGATAAGTGCATAGCTAATGAGTGGTGTGGAGAAGGCGCGGGGCCACTGATGGAGTGTTCCCCACAGGTATTGACAGATGCCTTTTTGTTTTTGCCACAGGCCCTGACTCCATAAATCCTGTGTAATGATAACAGTGCCACCCTGCCAGTGTCTGAAAGAGAGGGGGGTGCTGGGGGCGGTGAAATAGGCCTTCTATCCTTTTTAACACTCACTTGGCAGATGTCAAGCCATAGGGATAGGCCATTGAAGAGGCAGAAAGAGCAGTGTAAATGCAGTAGTAGTGTCTCAAATAGAAAACCGTTAGCTGTGCACTCTTTTAGTGGAGCTTTCACTGGAGGTTTTTCAGCCCGGGACACTGTTGTCTGGGTCTTTGTAAAAATAGTCCCACCGTTGTTGTGATAGATGCAGCTGCACTGTGGTGAAAATTGGGACAGGACAGATCACCCCCTCCCCGGTCCCACTCTCTGGAGCCTATAGCGGGATGTGTGTGCTCTTTTCGGGGGGGAGGGAAACTGAGCCACTCCGGTCTTCAGGGGTCCTGAAACCCAATCCAGGAGGAGAATAGCCCGGCCATGCCAGAGAGCCGATTTCCTTTTCAACAGACTCATTTATCACTGACCCACCCTTCGCTTCTGACACGGTGACGTGTGTCATTTATCAAGCAGGCTTTAGCAGACACACAGGAGAGGGAGGCAGGCATGGGCCACAGAGGAAAGAGCAGAAAACAAGACAGAGACTGGACTGAGAGCAACAAAGAGCAGGACAGGAATGGAGAATGAGCCACTGTCGCTGCTGCTGTCTGCATGTCTGTGTCTCAGAGTTTTTCCAGGGAAGAATGAGTTTCCTCAAACCCTTAAGGAGAAGCATTTGGGAGGGGAGATTTTTTGGAGATGACAGTGTAGATTGAGTTACACTGAGTTGTGTTTTGATGAGTGACAGAATGTTCTTCCATGACACGTCTCTGGATGTCTGAATGAAGCGGGGAAATATTGTGTAACTTTAATAAGTATGATCCTGTTTGTTTGTGTGCCTTGAATATATGCACAGCACAAACGCAGAGAGCCCCTCAGAGGTGTGTGTGTGCGGCCATATGGCCTCAATGTTTAATGTGCGTAGATGTGTGCTGCTCCCTGATGAGCCGGGCTGACAGGTATCACTCATGCAGCTGCCTGGCCTTTAAATGAACCCGGGCTGCTCTGCTCTCCAGTGGCCCTAACAGGCTCTCTCCAAGATGGATGCTTCTTTAAAAATCAGATTAATGATGGATACCAGGCTTATAGTGCCATTTATCATGAAGAATATTATTTAGGCCGGCCCGTGTATGGCTGTAACTGGAGAGCCAGCACCAGAAGAAGCAGGGTGGAAAGCCTAAGACAGACACTCACTGTTTGATGGATGGCTGAGCGCTCTCTCTGAGTGTTACTAGACACCAGTGCCGCAGCAGTAGGCCATAATCAGATAGCCCAGGGATGTTTATCCCGCAACTACACTACCCAGATTGCCTTGCCTGGAGGGTTGTTTTTATGAAAGGTATAGTCGATCATTATTATTGTCTTCAAAAAGTGAGTGGAGCCATAAACGTGAAGGGATACAGGCAACAGAAAAGTGAAAGTGTTTTTGGAGATTGTGAGTATGTGTTTGAATACGTTCAGATGATCTACAGAGGCTGATTGTAATGAGTACCTAGACGGTTTCCTTTGCCCTCAAGAATCATTCCCGATGATCATGAATAAAAGAGTACAGTGAGAGGTCAAGGCAGGGCCAGAGAAAAAAAAACTGTTGTTTTGTTTTTTCGTCCTCTTCTTGTTCCCTCTGTGGCTCCTGCCTCCTACACACTGCTGTGATTTATAGTGGCCATCCATCTTCGGGCTGCGTCCATCACCTCCTCGTTGCTAGGCAATCATGGCAGCAGCTGTGTGTTGTGTTCAAGGGTTTGTGGTCGTCCCACTCCTAACCCTAAACTTTAACCCCCTCACTCCACCTGAAGTCTGATTATGTATCGAGATATGCATGTCATATTATTACGGTGGCCCTGAAAGGAAAGTCACACCCACAAAATTATAATTTTGCACAATTTCCGAAATGTGCACACAAAAAACACGCACACAAAAAACAAATACGCACACACAATTTTGGCAACGCACACACACATTTGTAGGTGTGACTTGACCTTCAGGGCCACTGTATTTGATATATTTTTAGCATTTTTTAAAGCAGTGGGGAAAACAGGATGAGATTAATGTCCACGTAAAACCATCAATAAACAGATTGACAGTTTCACAGGGATCAAAGGTCAGGTTACAAACAGGTCACACTGAGCCCTACCCAAATGTTGAAAGGTTTTAACAAACTGAGAAAACTGAAAAAGCAAATTTAAGTGACTGTTGCCTGTTTATGTTTAATAATGAATACATATTCATAATTTTACAAACAAATAAAATCACCATAAGAAATGATTATCTGAAATACAAAAATGTAATTGTGAAATGTCACAATATTATATTTACTAGTTTTGTAGTAAAGATTGTTGTTTTAAACTTGCATTATCACACTTCTTCAGGTCTGCTTTCATTAAGATGTACAGTCACTTAATTTGAGAAAAGGCCTAATTATTGTATTTAAATATAGAGAAATGTAATAAGACTGAAAAAGTGGAACTTTTTTGATGGAGTGAATCCCTTATCACAATGGTGTAATCACACTGACTGCTGACCTTTTACCAACATTGTTACTGTACGTTCATGGAATGGAGAAATAAGCAGTAGTTCAGCTTGAGAAATGATGGAAAGTAGGCACACAAACTGAATAATTTTATGATTATAGGGCTAAAGTTCATGTCAGGCTAAAGCGTCATTTAGGGTCATGACCTTTACTGTCTTTAACACATTCAGTCACCTGCCTCTTGTACAGTTTTTTATTGTTTGACGAATTGGATCAATATCCAATCCAAAATGATATGACAGTATTTCCTTTACTACACATTACTTACCATTGCACACATTTCTGTTGTGGTTTCAATATTTAACATAAGTGAAGATCTAGCAGAACCAGTGGTATCTCAACCACAAAATGAATTCTTTAGCTATCGAAAATCATCTCGCCTCTTTATTCCCTTACACTTCTCATAGTCGGCGCATTGACAAGGTTCAGCCCAAAGCTTCGCCCGAGGCCAGAACGATCTTTCTGTTTTTCCCATCTCCCCCATCACACATCCTGCACTACAATCGGCGGACACAATGTATTCACAATGCCATCAGGGGGTAGAGAACACACACAAATAAATACTGACAAAGACATCTATGATAAGCGGAGAAACATGATCGCTGCTCGGAGAAAAAAAAAGAGAGAAGAGAACAGTTTGGGAATGTAAGCTAGTGCCAGGTAGTAGCTCCATGGTCAAAAAGGGCTTTATGTCAGGGCTGGTTAATTGTGAAAATGGTCGCTGATCACCTGTTACATATTTTCTCGTGGGACTTTGTGGCTGGTCTGTAGGGATCAAAGGAGAAAGTGCTAGGTTTGATTGAGTGTGTTACTTTGACAAATGCATACAACAGAAAGGCATCTTAGGTATGTTAGTGATCTGCTGCTATTTTGACAGAATGGGGCTGTTTGGGGCTAAATTATTCTAATCTATTTAAAGAGTTTGGAGGCTTCTGGGAAATTTGAGAGGTTGAGTAAAAGTTTTTTGTGTTCTCTTGTGGGATGGAGGCTGAGGTGACTTCCTGTCTTGTAGTTTGTTTGAGGAGTTTCCTGTCAGGAGGAACCCCCCGCTGAGATGCCATGTTGGTTTAGGGACATGGAGGGCCAGTTAAAAGGCTGTACATAAGTCAAGGGGTAGAGGTGGGGAGAGCTGCCAATAATGTAACCTTTTAAAGATTTCTGGGTAAAATATTTCTGTTCATCCCGTAACATTTGAATAGCTCTAAAACAGAAACCCTTCTAATACAGCCCACAGCGGGTCTCAAGGTCTCAGATGACTCCTGGTATGCTGTGCTGTTGACTGTGTAATTATTTATTCTCAAATACAAAGTAAAATATCAGGTACCGCAGCTTTAATTCGTCTAAAGGTTATTTTTTTCAGCGACTTATCAAAATCAAAGTTCCTTTATTGTACTGTGGTATGTGTCAAAAGTTTCCCTCCCCACCTCTGTCTGTCAGTCCCTCTCTCCGTGATGTGACCCAGATGAACTAACCCCTCACAGAGCGCCTCAAAGACAAGTGAACTATTTAAACCAACATGTGATCCTAATGTCCTCTTTCCCTTCATCTGCCTCATAATAAAACATGACAAGCTTCATTTACAATGCGTTTTTGTGAAGGCCTGGCTTTTTCTATAATGTTCAGACTGCAGTCCCCCTCCGCCCACTTACAGATGTATTAGTGTACTGAGTGATTCAATAACACAGCACATTCTTTCCCTTTTCCTGTTTGAATTAAATTTGTAGGTAATAAAACAAAGTATTTCTTAAGAAGCCATCCATGACTCTGCTTTTGTTTTATCAGTAAAGTAATTTGTGTTTGGTCCTGTTGTCTAGGGCTTACATCAACAGCAATCTCATTTTTGACTTTTTTGAAGGTTGTATCTCAAATATGTATCCTATTTTTTCTGAATTTAGTTGAGATAAAATCAAAATATATACTGGTTACTTCAAATGTGTTACAATTTCAATCATATGGCAGTGGTTTTTAACTGATCTGATTGTTAGACCCATTTTTTATTATGTTAATAAAATATTTTGTCTTGGTCTTTATGGCACTTAAAATGAACTATATTCAATCTCCCTGAAATGTTTTTATGGACCTCCATTTGGAAACCACTGGTATATGGCTTACCAAGAACTGTCTGCTTAACTAAGAACTGAAAATATTTGAATAGCAATATGACTTTCTTCCACGAAAAGCTCACCTATGCTTTCTGTTTCTGCATAAAAGGCCAGATGATATATTACACTCATGATGATGATGACCCTACAAAGGACTTACCTTTTTAAACACAGTGCCCGTGGCAAGGTTATAGTTGGCTCTTTTTTCAGACTGAGCAGCCATTTAAGGCTAGGCCCAGGTAGAGCTTAATGACACATCCTGTTTACTTTGGTGCAGTCGGTGAGATGTGTTTCCCCAGCTGTGGATGTCACACCAGGAGCCCGCACGTAGGACATCAGAGGGAAGGTTTCAAAACAAGGACAGAGGTTACTGCCCTGATACTGAATTAAGTTTGACTGTTTTACATTGAGAGAGAATTGTTACATTATTTTTCTACTTCAGAGAATCAGCTTCAAATTGAAGCATCCTGTTGTAGTGCTTTTGTGTCTCAGTCAAATGATAGTGAAATACTGGTGGTAGTTTTACATTGTATTCTGACCTCTACTAACTTAACCTGCCATCTCTCACATTCAATCTGTTTCCCACTCCACACTGGCCAAACAATTTACCTTATCTTAAATGAGGAAATGCAATTATTTTTTTCTCTTATTGGTTGTATTTTTTCAAATTGCAGTGGTGATTTTTGTACCGACCCTGGTTATTAGATTAATTTCATGATCATCTAGATCATTAGTTCTGGTTTGTTCAAACTAAAAAACGAAACTAACTCTATATAAAATAAATTGAAAAAAATATATATATTTGGACAGGGAAATTGGCAGATACAACGTATACATATATTACAAACAATGCTGTTTTTTCAAGTTCATTGTAGATGTATTACTCCTAAAATGGACTCCTTTGGCATATTACAAAAACACATGTCCTTTTAGCTCCCATGTAATCACCTATGCACACATTTAAACCCGCTGTTCGCAGAGATAACCCCTGAGACACTGACTAGGAGGCAGTGTGTTAGTGACGGTGTCTTCCTGCCTAATCAGCCCGCGTCCCTGCCCCTGTCGGCTGTTCCTGATCGCCACGGCAGTACTGCAGTATTTCTATCTGATGATCTCTCCTCGCTCGTCTGCGGGCCTTATGTTTATGAAAATGATACTCTACAGGAATGCCTCCTGCATGCCAAGATGTCACTGTCTTTCCCCATTGCTAGCATCTACAGGCTTGTATGTGTGTGTTTGTAACTAAGGGGGAGGTTTGCTGTCATAACTGACTAAGTGGCTTTATTTGTAATTATATAGTGTGATTTGTGTATCTTAAGTATTGGCTTGCTTCATCAATGTAGGTGAATATACTGCGATTTGACTTAACACAAACGGACCACTTTATTAGATATATCTACTCACCTGCTTATTAGTGCTTTAGCTAATCACATTATCAATTTGCAACAAGCCAGTGGATTGAGTCATCTGTTTAAAACAAACCTGCTGAAGTTTAAATTAAGCAATGGAATGAAAAAGAAATTGAAGTGACTGTTCTGAGTATTTCATAAATGAATAAAATCCAATGAACTGCAGTTCTGTGAGCAGAATGCCTTGTTGCCAGAAATCAGATACTGCTTCGAGAATACACTATACAGGCATTTCTTTATTTCTTTTGTTACATTCAATTAAATACAAGAAATGAAACACACAAGATGATAAAACATGAAGCAGATGGGCTACTTTAAAAGACCCAATCGGATGCCACTATTCGTTAGAAGCTCTACCTAATAAAGTGGCCAGTGAGCGCAGTAATTGTGAAAAACTGCTAAGCTCTCCTCACAATGGAATAATTCACAGGGCCTAATGATTCTTGTCTTCCCTCCACATGGCATCAGCTCACTTCATCATTACCAGAACACACTAGGAGAACTCATACATTGCCCCTACACCATATGCTGAGATATTAGTTAAGACTGCATTCAAGAGTATTGTTATATTCATAATCACCATCTTTTTATTCTTAGGGAGCCTCTATACTGCCATCACCTTTTATTAGCTTGATAAATCACCTCTGTTGTCAGTCAAGCCAGGGAGAATAATTGGATGTGGTTGTCGCCCTGTGTGATGGATTATCAGTCATTGGGGATTAAATTAACAGATAGTGCTCAGACATAATGGTTTTTGTTTTGAATTTTAAATTGCCTGGGAGCCCAGCAACCTCAATAGGTTTTTATAGCAGGCCTTTTAGGACCTTTCCTTTTGACATATGAAGAAAATAGGGCAGTCAGTGTATTCATGTGAATAGTAAAACATTTATGACAGACTTAGAGCACAGAGGTAAAACTATGAATCTGCTAACATGATGTGAAATTGGGGATGGCAATTTTTTATGAAATAGGTAGACAATGTGAAGAAATGTGTCGAATATTTTTTGGATGAGAACGAGAAAGGTGACCTGACAAGTTGGTCAAGCGATGTGCCTCCAGCCTGATGCAAGCTGACATCTGTGACCAGCTAGTCAGGACACAAACACATTAAGCACCTCATCCTGGCTGCATTTTCTGTTTCAAATGAGAATCTGACACAAATGCTTTCTACTGGAGCAGCAGCACACAAACTAAAGAGAACGAGTACAGGGCTGGAGCTCTATAGCACAGATTTCTGTGTGGCGTGTTTGCCCAAGCATGAGAGATTTACCTCCTCGCCTTTTCTCCATCCTGCAGACCCCTCCCGCACCTCCATTTCGCATTATCATAATTGTGTCCAGAACATGAGGGGCCGGGGAAGTGATCATGTCATTTTATTTACACCCTGCTTGGCCCTTTTTACAAACGACATGCCACTAACTGCCAAGCGAACTGGGGGCCGTCGACATCTTTTGATCAGGCCTGTCGGGGCCTATCAGCGGTGAATGGCAGGTAATGGATATCCAGTGACAAACCAAATCTCCGCGAGGATGGAGAGTGGGTCGCACCTGCCAGGTCTCCATTAGGCTGGCCTCTCAGTGGGGCTGCCTGCTGACTCTGCCCCTAGGGCCCAAATCAGACCATCGCCGGCCGCATGGCTGCCTACAGATTGGCTGTTAGCACTGGAAATGAGAGTTATTTCAGCTATGACATTTTTGTTTAGACTGGACGTGTGTGCATGGGGCAGTTTGGGGAATGAAGGATTTAGTCACAGTGTGTGTGGCTCTGCGCACTCAGTAGTGATTCTCCGAGAAGACTGGAGCCCGTGCCTTTGGCTGCTGTGTTGTGTTAGATTATGCTATTGTGCAAATGGCTTCAGACCAGTCCAAAGGCCATTCTAACGTTATTTGTTTGTTCTTAAGTTGAGCGGTTTAGTGAGTAAGATGGAAAGGAAGTGAAACAGACTGTCCAGGGTATGAGTGATGAGTGAGCTGGTTTTTGGGTGGGCCCTGCCACAGGATGAATGTTGAGCCGTGGTGTGCTGCTCTCCATATGCAGTCATTGTGACATACAGTACACTCCTCAGTTAAACAGTGCCACCTTTAACCATAGAGATGTTGCCCATGCATCACCTTATTGTCATTTCTCACTTATGTTTCTCATTTCATGTGCATTGTGTTTGAATTATCACCTCTGAACTTTTGGATTGGGATTTTCCACATATTAAACACTAATCAACCCACTTAAGCCCAGATGACACTGAAGGATATCAATCCAGTATGTCAAGATTTCATCATTGAATTTCTGACATGTCTTTTTCAAAGTACTAAAGATATCCTGATTGTGTGTGTCTGTCTATGTGTGTGTGTGTGTAATCAGAGAAGAGGCAGATGAAGAGGCGTCAGACATATTAACTGACAGATGGAGGTTGATCCAACTCATTTATTACCCCAGAGGAGAATGCCACAGTGAGATTGGGCTTCATTAATTTCAGATTTAGTTTTCATTTCAAGCTGTTGCGCCCTGAGATAAATAAAATGGTGCATTATGTTTTTGCCAAGATATTTCTTTTTTGTTTTCCTCCAATAGAAGGAGTGAAAAGAAGGAAGGCATAAGTTCCGTGTGGCTGGGGTAGTATATAAATACAGGCTCGCCTAGAGGAAAATAACACCTCAACGGTTGATGAGGTGAAATGGGATGACTGTAATTTCTCAGCTCAGCTTTAAAGGCTCCCACACAGATGGCTCATTTATCCCAGGGAGTCCTCGGGCACACATAGCAGGAAAACTTTTTCTCCAGTTATTCTTACATAGCGTGTTTACTCCCTGCAATTTAACTCATCTCTCTCTTTTCCTCTTTGTCTTATCTTACAGCCTATTCTCCTGAGGATGTGACAGAGCCCACTGTGGACACTGAGGAGGCTGATGCTGAAGACCAGTCCCCTGCCCCTCAGGATGACCTTCCTACAAAAGATGAGTGTGACGAGCAAAGCGAAGGGCCCGCCAATGACCAAGCATGTGACCAGGAATCCGCTGGAGGGACCGAACACTCGGGACAAGACATGGACAGTGAATCACATTTAAGTGAGACCAGTGATCGTCTCTCAGACTTTGACAGTCCCACAAGAAAAACTGACCAAGTTACAGCACCTCTGAATGGAGGCACTAAGGCTTCCCCTATAGGTATGGACACCCTGGAACAAATGAAGGCTATCTACTCTAGTTTTCTGAGCACCTCCTTTTGGTCACCCCTGAACTTTAACTCTACACAGCCACAGGCCCAGCCAGCCTCAGCTGCTGCTGAAAAGCCCACTCGTAGTAACAGCACCAGCAGCAGCAGTAGTTGCAGTAGCAGTAGCTATGACTGGCACCAGTCTGCAGTGGCAAAGACACTACAGCATCATCCTTCACAAAGTCGCCACAGCACTCAGGCTGAGCCCAGTCTCTTTAGTACAGTCCAGCTTCACAGACAAAACCCAAAGCTGTTTGGCTCCATATTTACTGGGGCCAGTAAATTTCGCTGTAAGGGCTGTAGTGCTGCTTATGACACCCTAGTGGAATTGACGGTGCACATGAATGAGACAGGCCACTATCGAGACGATAACCAGGACAAGGCAGGTGGTGGGTCAAAGCGCTGGTCAAAGCCTCGTAAACGCTCACTGTTGGAGATGGAGGGGAAGGAGGATGCAGAGAAAGTTTTGAAGTGCATGTACTGTGGTCACTCTTTTGAATCTCTCCAAGACCTGAGTGTCCACATGATAAAGACCAAACACTACCAGAAAGTGCCCTTAAAGGAGCCCATGGCCCCTGTGGCAGCGAAAATCTTATCTTCAAAGAAAAGGGGATTAGTGGGGTTAGATCTTACTGCATCATCTCGAGCTAAAGCCGAATCCCCTAAAGCAAAAACGGAACAGAGTGAACCCCCACAAAAAACATCATCTGCGGGTTATACTCCTTTGAATAACCGCTATGGCCACCAGAACGGTGCTAGCTATGCCTGGCAGTTTGAATCAAACAAATTACAAATCCTTAAGTGTATGGAGTGTGGAAGTTCTCATAACACACTACAAGAACTAAGAAGCCACATGATGGTGACAGGACATTTCCTAAGGGTCACTAGCTCAGTCGGTAAAAGAGCTAAAACGCTTCCAGAAGCCACATCTCCCAACCCTGGGAGGGTCACAAGTCCTGCGGAAGTTAGGGTTCAGTCTGTCCCGCTTGCCCCAACCACCTTCTCCCCCACACCTCTTCAAACCACCCCTCCTGCTATGTCACCTCCACTAAAAGAGATCAAAAAAGAGGAGGTTGAAGAGGAATGCACTGGGCAAGAAATTGTCACAAGTGAAAAACATGTACCGGTCTCTTCTGGAAAGGATGAAGCTTCAGAGCAAGAGGAAAAATACGACATTTCAAAGTATAACTACCTTACTGAAGAGGACCTTAAGGAGAGCCCTAAAGGGGGGTTTGACATACTTAAATCACTAGAAAACACTGTGACGTCAGCCATCAACAAAGCCCAGAGTGGAAACCCAAGCTGGGGTGGCTATCCAAGTATTCACGCGGCTTACCAGTTCCCCAGTGCCCTTAAACTCCAGCACAGTAGTTTAGAAAAGAACTCCCCAATAAAGTTTCTGTTTAATGGGACTGGAGCATTATCTTCATTCGCCAAGAACCAGCCCCTTGTTTCCCCTCCTCCTACACAATCCTCCCCCTTTTCCAACAACAACTTTCAAGCCATGGAGGACCTGGTGAAAAAAGTGACTGAGAAAGTGGCCAAGGTAGAGCAAAGAGTGAAGCAGTTATCGCCCAAGATGGAAAACAGCCCATCTCCCTGTAGTAGTGACACTGGAGAGTCGCACAAGGGAGCGGACTCACCCGGGGAGTGGAGGGCAGTCACTCCGGCCCATAGCGACAAGGGAAGCCATAGCAACAGAGCATCCCCTGTAACTGAACCCAAGAGAGAGGCAGAGGCCAAATCCCCACTGGATTCTACTCTGAAATGCAGTACAGCAATTATCACTGGCCACGCTCCTCCAGAACAGCCTTTCGTCAACCCTTTAAGTGCTCTTCAATCTGTAATGAACATTCATTTGGGGAAGGCAGCCAAACCCTCATTGCCAAACCAAGACCCCCTAAGTCTCCTGTCTAGGCTTAGCCAGAGCATGGCCGAGAAGGCTGCTGTGGCCGCACCTCCTTCCCAGACCAAAAAACCCGAAAGCATAGCTGACAATATCCTCT
The DNA here is from genome assembly GCA_036025475.1 of Philypnodon macrostomus. Taxonomy (NCBI): domain Eukaryota; kingdom Metazoa; phylum Chordata; class Actinopteri; order Gobiiformes; family Eleotridae; genus Philypnodon; species Philypnodon macrostomus. Next base: position 15,642 of record JAVQKC010008532.1, read on the forward strand.
TTCCGCCCTGCGATGACCAGCCTATGGACCTTACTAAAGGGAAAAGTGATCGAGGCAGCTCCGTATGTCCCGCCCCCTCAACCCCATCCTCAACAGCTTCTTCCATCTCACCGTCTTCCCTTGTCACCCCAGCCAAGCTAACAGTAGTTTCTCCATACACTTCGAGCAGCCCGCTACACGAAAACGCACTGTCAGATATCTCGGACATGCTCCGAAACCTCACGCAATCCCACCAAATTTCAAAACCAGCCTCACGTTCACGGATCACAGAGAAAGTTGAGCTTGTAGGATCTACTCCAGATGATGATGACGTGTCCCTTCACGGCCACAAACGCAAAGGGCGCCACTCCAACTGGAACCCCCAGCACTTACTCCTCCTCCAAGCCCAGTTTGCTTCAAGTCTTCGGCAAACATCTGATGGGAAGTACATCATCAATGACCTTAGCCCTCAAGAAAGAATGCACGTGTCTCGCTTCACGGGTCTGTCAATGACCACAATAAGTCACTGGCTGGCAAATGTCAAATACCAACTAAGGCGAACAGGCCGGACCAAATTCCTCAAAAATCTTGACTCAGGTCAGCCTATATTTTTCTGTAGTGACTGCACTTCCCAAATTCGGACCCCGGCGGCTTACGTGTGCCACCTGGAAGCTCATCTGGGGTTTAAAATCAGGGACTTGGCCAAGCTGTCTCCAAAACAGACTGTAAGAGACTCTCACGCTCTTACAGAGAAACTGCTGCCCCTGGAGTCCTTCCTTTCACCACAGTCACTAGAAGACTGCAGTAGCAACGGGGCTGTGTACCGGTGCCAGCTCTGTGTCCGTAAATTTGCCACTAAGCACGCCATCAAGCTTCACCTCAGCAAGAGCCATGGGAAGTCTCCGGAGGACCATCTGCTGTATGTGTGTGAGCTAGAGAAACACTAAAGGACTTCCAAAATACTAAACCCTCATAGAATGACTGTTAAAAACATTCTATTTAAGAATATATATAAAAGTGTGATAATGCACAAAGATGCCACAAACTGCTGTTGAAATGTCAGCACAAGGTGTTTACATGTGTCAAGCCTATTAACATTTCTCATTTCCATGTATTTCAAAGAACATTGTCAATGTCAAAAATATATTGTAGAGATACTGTATTCAGCTTTGTGTCAACTTCCTTCTCTTTATGTACTGTATATCCTTGGTCATAAACAAGGTATAACCACCTTAGGCTGAATCCAGTAAATCTCCTAACAAGCTAAAGGCCAGCTAAATAAGTATATTAACTTTATTTTATTTATTTTGTATTTTTTGTGATTCTAATTTGCTGATAGACTGCATGTTTGGATTACTATTTGTACAGTACTGTCAACTTTTTCAGCAGACCCAAAATAGCCAAACACCTGGGAGAGCTCCTTTTAAAAGAATCTGCCAAACAACAACTTTTGCCTGTTTTTATAGTTTGTCTGTACAGCCTTTGGTTCCGCTGATTGTGAAAGCTGCCTTGTTCTTTATCACTGAGGGGTGCTCCAAATCCAGGGTGTAAAAATGTACATATAGCTTACAACTTAATGTTTAAATTATGCATACTTGTTATATTTCCTAATTTAAGAGGACGACTATCCACTGGTGCAGAGCCTTTGAAGAAGATGAAAAAAGAACATTGTTTTGCACAATAGTTTTATAAATGTTATTTGATAAAAAAAAATCAAAATATGTTAATGCCTTGTGCTTCTATGATTAAATCAAATTAACTGCTGCATACAAGATTTTTGTTGGTTTGTTTTTGTTGTTTAAAATGTTGCAAATAACTGTTTAGCTCCATCATAACACAATATATTAATCATCATAACAATATAACGTCTCAAATATTCCTAAAATTACTCGCAGTTTCCGTGCATCAGTATTTGTCTGTATGTTGCTGCTCGCCTCTGTGTCGTTGTTGTGGAGGGGACTCAAGAGGTGCAAGCGGTGCCACTGCCTGCAAGGCGTCTGGCAGGTGGTGTGTGCTGCATGTAAACCACCAGATGTTTCTGAAACGAGCCACTGGAGGAGGAGGAGGCAGGCGGGCTGCAACAGCAGGCTGAGTGGGCTGATTACCACGGGGGCTTGGATGCCATCAGGAGCCCTGGGCACAGGCAGCAGATCTGGCACACACCTGGACTCCAAGACTGTCCCTTGGAAAAAAATAAAGGGGTTCCTATATATGCGCACAGAGACAAGCTGACAGTGGTGCAGAATGCACAGACAGGTGCTATTCCCTCAAAGCAGGCTTTTGGATCTAACAATATTACTGGCAGGTGTTGATGCTATCAGAGTAGTCACAATTCCGGCTCAGTGCCATGTAATGAGAAAGTTTTTTATGGTTTGCAATGAACATTATGAAAGTGTGTGCACTATGTGAAACACACATTTTCTTCTCAAATATTCTCCACTTTAACTTTGTCTTATTTAAGCCTGCCTTAGGACACTGTGTTCTTTCTGTTTGATGTTCCCAGGCTTTGCTTGTCATGACTGACTGACTGAGTGACTTGGACCAGGGGAAGTTATCTGGTTGCTATGGTGACGGCCATTTGGCCAGCCTCTAACCCATGCTCGCTCACTCAACAGAGGACAGCTCGAGTGCAGCATACCCATTTACTCTCTTAAATCTCATCATCTCGCTTCAGTTCCTCCCACCCGGGAACAGATTAATTAACACACACACACTGTGTCCTGACCCCGTCTTCTCACACAAACTCATTACCGCCTCAGACTCGCTGCCGGCCCGCCGACGTTTAGGATACATTGGCCTAACGTAGTGGGAGAACCCAGTGATGACTCATATCTGACAAGCAGAATAAAGCCCTTAACAATAGATGATAATTGAAAGATGGGATTCAAACCGGTAGCCATTGATAATGCAAATGAAAAAGGCTGCGCTTCTTTATTGAATCTCTTGTGAGCTTTCCAAGCTCCCTCAGCCCCAGCCCATATAAAACCGTTCTCACACGTGATCTTCTTTCACCACTGTAGTCTGTGTTGATGATGGACTGGGGCTGGAGATGGTTGGGGGCGTTAATGAGATAGTTGACACTTTGGGGGTTAATGAGGGGCTGGAGGGAGAGGGCTAAATGATTGGACTTCTGCTTGGATGAGCATTATCATGGCAGTTTTTAAGAGGGCAAAGTAGAAGCTGCCGATCTGCTGTAGCCAATTATTTAGCATGAGAAACACAGAAGTCCTCAGAGTTGTATATTCTCTGGTAATAAAGTGAAGATTAGACGTGGTATCTATTGTTCTTTTGTCTCCACTATCCTTGAGGGCTGGGTTGTTATAGACGCTGATGCGCCTCGATGCTCCTAAAACAAAGTCAGCAGCAGTGAAAGGGGTAAGGGAGGCGGACAGGACAGGGCTAGGATAGGAGGAGAATAAGTCCCTCACTCTTCCACATCGGCTCTTGTCATCCCTCTAATGAATATCAGTTAAATTGCTCTGTGGATGTGAGGAGTTTGGACGTCAATGTGATTTGTGTGAGTGTGGCGGATGGAGGGGCACACACTAATGAAAGGCGAGTCTAGCCTGACAGAGTGATGAGCATCAAGCCCGTCAGACCAATCACACAAGAGCAGCTGACACCATGGACAGACAGACAGCCGAGCCGGAGAGACTATATATTTAGGAAAACAAAATGGCTGCCAAAATAGTGGTAGACATCATTAGACAATGTTGTTATAGATTACCTCCGTCTTTGTGAGCTTGTGCTGTTGTGTAAACTGATACGGGCTTTAGAGACAGCAACAAGTATGTGCTTCTGGAGACACATAAATTGCAATTTCACTAAAAGTCATAGAAGCTGTGTCACATATTAGCGTACAGAATATCAACAAGTTAAAGCTAGGGTAAAGCTGTAGCCTGGAGGTTTCATAATACGACACATTATTACAATACATTTTACACATGTTTAGAAGGACTATGATGTAATCTGTCATAATGATTATTTTTACTTTAGACCTTCCCTGGCCTCTACAGCAACATCAAATCAGAGTTTGTGGACTACCACTCTGACCAACAATGTCAAGTTTTTGAGTGGTCCGGTAGCCTAAATAACGTTTGAGTTGATGTCGCTGTAGAGGCCAGGGAGGGAAGTAAAACTCTACGATGGTCAAGCCTTTCTTAAGAAACCTCCAGTTGAGAGCTTTAACTGTTATTTTCAGTCAAAGAATTAAGGAGAATCTTGTGTATGCCTACATATTGTGTAGGATTTAGTGGCCATTTCTTCATTGCACTTGATAAAGGAGTGTCCGCTGACATCAAAAGAGTCATGTAGAGTCACGTTAGCCTCACCACAGACCTTTAGATCCCTGTTTACATTAATGGGAGGGGCCACACATATCCAGTTCATTATGAAGGTCGAGGGGCCTCTTGACGCATTAATGTCATGTAAATATAGGATGCAGATAGGATATGTCAGCAAAAAACAGATGGAGAGGCAGATAAGCTGAGTTTCAGGTGGTCCTCACTAATACGGCGTCACTTGGGGAATGCAGCGTTTCATGCCGCCTGGTAGCAGAGCGCGCCTGCCTCAGATAACTGTCAGAGGTATTTTGGTGTGATACCTGACAGATTTGCTAAAGACTGTCGTCTCAGGACACTTCTCTATATATTGTTAGTTTAATGCATAATGACATGACCAATTATAGCCAGCTCCATGCTCAAATAGCATGTCAAAACCTGTGTATCAATCTATTAAATCCTGTCTCCCATCACATTAAGTGGTACCTTTAGCTATCTGTTCAGCACGTAAAGGAAAAATGCTGACAGTATGGGAATGCCGCTCTCTGAGCCGTTTTCCGAGCTGATGTCTTTTGGAGCTGCCTCTCTCTCCTCCGCTCCCTCTCATCTTCCTTTCTTTGTCATTCTGTGTCTCTTTTGCTTGTCCCGGCCTCTGAGCTCAAAATGCATAAACAATACATCTCGATAATGGTCTGCATTGTTTACTTAGCTCTGAGAATGTATTTGTGCAGAACTCTAAAATGCATTTAGCAGGAATCATTCACTCTGTGTAAAGCCTTGTTGACACTAGGGTGCTCTCCAAACAGGGAGAAGTGTCATAACAACATCATACATCAGAGTATCAATTGAAATAAAAGGATGTGATGCAGTATAGGTGGGGTTGACCAGTATTTCGACCAGGTCTGAGCAGTGCCTCAGTGTGGAGTGGCTCTGTGGGCTGTGGCAGGAGGAGGAGTGTGATTTAGTGCCATTGGCCCTAACAACCTTTCTGTCCTTGTGATGAGGACATGCTGCCTCAGGGCACTGGCATGGAGGATGTGGCTCGGACCGCCTGGCACCTCGCCTGGCAACACGCATGGCAACACGTCCACACCCCAGTGCCCCTCTGATGGATCGGCTGTCTCTTGTGCCACCTTCATGAAATCACTTTTTGATTTGTTGTCATGTTTTCCTCTGCTTTTTTTTTTTAGCTACTTAGGGTTTCATGGATAAGAAGAGCCTCTGGTCAGGTATTACAAGAGTGATTAAATTAACCTTCAATAAATCAGCATAATAGAGCCTTACCTGTGAATGTGTGCGGGGAGCAGTTTGAAGGTGTGTCATCAGGAGGTCAGCGTCTTGTCCAGCCATGACTATCGGATGAAACACAGGCTGGAGCTGCTCTTTGCAATGTGCCATTTTGCACAGGAAACACATCAATAAGTCGCAATTACAAGGCTGACAAAATTAATCTCAACTGTCATTTCACACAGCTCCGATTTGAGTGTGCTCTGATCAAGTTACATTAGTGGGAAGCCACTGAATGATGATGATCTATTTGATTTCCCTTCTGTTTGGCAAAGGCTTATTATTATCAAGAAGCAGTTCAGGTATAAATGACATTTATGGGTGCATTTTAATCTACGTTTCAGAATTTAATACTTCTAATGTATAATCTGTATAACTCAAGGCATTTGTTTTATCAGCTGATAGGTCACAGACTTTTAGCAACAGGAAAGTTCATTTGGAAATGTGTGTCTGTGTGATTCAATAAGTATCTCACTAAGTATTTCATAGTTAACCAGATTTTTGTATCTATAACTTGAAACAGCAAAGCTTATGACCACCATAGTTTAGAATTTTAATTTAGATGTATAAAATAAGACTTAAAAACTTTAACTCACAAACAAAAGTTAAACCCTGGTCCACATTGCCCTTCATGGAAAATTCCTGACTTCTTTGTCCAGTGAAGGAAAGGCAAACTTGAGACATCTGCTTCTCTGCTTTTCACACAGACATGGCATGAGATTTTGACGCCGGTTGTCACGGTAATCTGACAAGACAGGTTTCATGTTTTAGTGGAAGTCGCTGTGGCTTGTGTCTTGAGCACATCACTCTGTCTCCTTCCTGACCGCCATGCACAGCGGAGGGGGAATGGAGCGAAAATGCTCTGTAAATCCGAGATGGGAGGAGAGGGAGGGAAAATAGGAGTCAAACCCGTGACCTCTTCGGACGTGCGACGTGTCTGGAGTTGGCAGGGGACGCAATTGAGAGTGACACTCCTGGTTGGAGCTGCCAAACTGCCACTTCCTGTCCTCTTTATTCACACATAGCAGGAGTTAAGGCCTGATGAAGAGTGGTGAACAGACATGTGTCTCCTTGTACAGACGCTCCTTCTGACTGTCATTATCGCGGTACATGACTGGGCCGTCAAAACTGTGGCCTTGTGTTATTCTGCCCAACAAGGCCAAAAAAAACAGGAAAATATTGATGGCTGGGACTCTAAAGACATAAGTGACACTTTGGGCTAAACTGAATTGTAGTAAATATATCAAATGAAAGCTTATGATGAGTTTTCTACTGCCAAAATCACTGCAATATTAACAGCTATTATTATTCGCTATAAATGTGTTTGTAAAATTTAGATTCTAAATTCCCCAGCTATAGTATTTAAATGGTATGCAAGTTGGCATCAAAGACATATATATTTTATTATATATTTTATTATTTTAAAATGATCATGGGTACAAGCCTCTCTTCTGTGTCTGTGAATATTTGAGCAGTTTTTTTGTCATATTTTGAGTCTATTCTGTCAACTCGGTAGATCAAATTGACACTCACTTTTAGATTCTCCGCCCTCAATGTTTTCTTCATGTAATAGTGTAAAAAGTATAGTCCATCATTGAATTTGAGAGACCTTGGTGGCCTGATGCAATGAAATGGCTGTAAAACCACTGAAATTACAGTCATAATTTTGTAGCTTTGTGTCCAATAACCGTTTAACTTTGTTAGGATCAAGTTTGTCTCTGGTCTTCTCCTCTGGTCTTTTTTAATGGTGTTGTTTTTCTGCTCCCAGCCTCGCCTTAATAACACTTTGCTGCAGTGATGGGTCTCTTTCACCAATACAAATGAGATTCAAAGCCATGTGTCCGGTACAGGTTTTCATTGAGTCCTGTCGCCTTAGGTCAAGTTTGTTTTATTTCTCTGATATTAGTGTCTTTGCTGGCTTTGCCTTAACACTATGTCCATCTCTGTATAGCTCTGTTTTACCATCACACACACACACGCGCACATATTATCCTTGGGCTATTACCGGGATAAGTCGATTTCATCCGTCCAAGGCACTGGATGTCATTTTATTCATATATTTTCAAGCCTAGTGACTTTATTAAAGGGCTACTGCTTCAATCTATCGTGAATGGATGAATGCACCCACTGATGAAGCGCAGGGAAAAATGAGGCCCACACAGCCAGAAATGACCACAGCCAATCAGCCTGTCATTTTCAAACATGCACTTGATTTTTTTCTTTTTTTTCTTCTTTTTTTTTAATATGCAATCGAAAACAGCTTGGTGACTCTGACGCGTTTTGGCACAATGTTTGCTATTCATGTGCGTCCGAAGAGACAGAGAGCGGTCCGCCTGCCTTCCAATGACAAGAGAATGACTGTGGAGACTTCCAGCTTGGGGGGGAAAAAATGAGATGTTACAGTCCGTGGAGGCACACAGTGGAGAAAAGTTGGAGACGAGACAAAAATGTGTCTATTCATGCCAACTGGTGTCCTGACCCTCCTCCAGGCTGCCATGGCCTTCTGTCAGGAGAGGGAATTAAAGGGACATTCACGTCACATGAGCACGTCCACGTCTAATTCTCGAACACTCCCAGATACAAATACTTTCTGCCCAGATACAACACGCAATAGGTAAGTGACCAAAATGGTGCTCTTCAATATACACATTGCGCACTTTTATTTGTGAGTGAATTCCCCAGAGTAATACATACAGTACAGACCAAAAGTTTTGGTTTGGACCTTCTCATTCAATGAGTTTCCTTTCTTTTCATGAATATTGACATTGTAGATTCACACTGAAGGCATCAAAACTATGAATTAACACATGTGGAAATATGTACTTAACAAAAAGTGTCAAACAACTGAAAATACGCCTTATATTCTAGTTTCTTCA
>JAVQKC010008543.1:0-13117 GCA_036025475.1 Philypnodon macrostomus
CAAGATCTGAAAAAACACAAACAGCTTATATTTCAATTATTACATATATATATATATATATATATATATATATATATATATGCTCCTCTCGGTGTCACCAAAACAGAATATTTGCCAAGAACATTTACTACACAACAGTTATAGACCTACCATCATTCCTGTGAGTGTTGTAAAGCATTTTCTTTCTCTTCCTTTTGTTCTTTTTTGCACACCATAGTTTTCCTATAAATTAGTATAAAATGTTAGTCTTATAGCATAGCATTATTATTTTAGATTTTTTTTTAAATAGTATGAATATAACTGATAGGAACTGACCAGGCTTCTCGGGCTCCTTGTCTTCTTCTATAGTTTGTTTCATGGCCTCCCTTTGCTGCTGAAAACCCTTCCCTGTAAAAAAAAAAAATGCAGTTCACATCAGTTTAGTCTATCAATTTTATTTTGAGGAGCCCTAAATCAGGACAAATACCAGTCTAAACCTAGAAATGAAGCTGGTATTAACACAAAATGCACTACTATAAGGAAAGTGATTACAGAACTTAACCATGTCGAAATTAGAAATGCAATATTGGTTGTCCCAGTTGAGATTTGTTTTGTTAAATATTACACATTATATAGAAACACCCCCCACCACTATCTCTACAAACACTGACTACCATCTCCAAGTACAAACCACAGTTGAACGACTTTGCTAACACATATTGTATTTATGTCGAGTCACCACAAACTCTAAAAATCACATTTAAGTTAAGTACTTTAGTTATAGCACCCCTAACCTATGCCAAGAATGACACCTCCATACCTGGCACTAGTCCGGCTAAGGGCTGGTTGTCCTCGTCTCCGTCCCTGTAGGCCTGCCACCAGTTGGGGTCGGACTGGCTGATGATATGCAGGATATCTCCTTTTTGGAAAGACAGGCCCAGCTCTCTGCAGGGCACGTAGGGGTCGTCTGAAGGGTCGTAGTCAAAGTGGGACTTTACATGGACCTGGGGGGAGTCAAAGACAAGACATATGTGAAAAGGGAGGATATAGATAACCCAAGAAGGGATTAACCACACATCTGGAGCAAGAGGGGTCAAGCTATTCATTGAACTTGTCACATTTAAACATGACACAATTGTAAGACAAAGGAATGGTATATGACCTCTATGTAATGTCTAGAAGTGCTGGACTAAACAAAGACCTAATCCAAGTTTAAACAATTATTACAATACAAGGTTCATTACATTTTCAATTAAATTAAATACAAATATGTGCATTCAAATATCAATGGCATTTTCAGGTTTTCCTATATACAGACTGCTCAGTATTATAAAGAATGTGCAGTAAAGTAAGTGGAGGACCAAGCACTCACCACCGTCTCTTTAACAGGAGGAGGTTTACTCTGAGTGCTGGGAATGAGCACAAAGGTCAACAGGCCGTGCATGTCCGCCTGAAACAATGAAGAAAAAAACAGCACTTTTTATAGATCAGACTTGGCTTGCTAAACACTGGAAAGGAGCCATCAGACTTTCTTCCCTCCTGACTTTAAGCCACTTGAAATGATAAAGTATTGATAATGAGAAGAAAGGCAATAAATTATATGAATGGAAACATGTTATTTATTCATTTTAATGTTTAGATGTTATTGTTTATATACGTCTATATACGGCCTCAATCTATGAATACACAGAAGATTTGAGATCATGTCACATGGAGTCTGGACATTTCACAATGATATGGGCCACTATTGGGACCAATGTGAATGAAACTGCTTTTTACTTGCAATTCTAGATCGGTACAACTCTAACATGTATTCACTTACGAGGATGTCAAAGACTTGGTTGACGTCTTTGCCTCTGATTTCAATGCCGTTAATCTCTAATATTTCATCTCCTTCAGATAACAGTCCACTTCTCTCGGCAGCTCCTCCGCGGACGATTCGACTGATCACAACACTGTCCATCTCGTTACGGACTGTTGCTCCCTAAACAAAACATAAAAAATGTAACGCATTTTGATATAATCCTACCACGTCATAGAATTAAAAATGGTCAAAGTCATATTTATAAACACAATAGCTTTAGACACACTTACATTTTGTTCAAGGATGTCTTAAGAATTTTTGACTTACCAGGGGGATGTCCGGTGCTTTCTCTATGCGGACTATCTTGACAGTCTCTCCTCCCCACTGGGTCAATGTTTCTCCTTGGGTGGGTACCACTTCAGGTTGCATTTCCGTCTCTGCTATGCTGTCGTGGGCTATGAGTAATGACTACAAAAGATAAAAGGATAAAAATTCTGTGAACATTTAGAATAATAAGGAATAGATATGTTCACCGACCGACCTTGTAACTAAATATGTGGCCAGATCTGCTTCAGGTTTGACATGTGCTACAGATGCTTACTTTGAGTTAATGTCTTTATATCTATTTTTTCATCCACAAACATGTCTCTTTTTACATATTTTTGTCCGTAAACCATTGTGTTAGCTGTGGGTAAAAATTAAACTCTCGGTTTCTATTATTTCTTCCAGATACTTGCCTTCTATTCCTATGCCTGCTATTGGCCCTCTTATAGTGAGCAGGTGAATGGGTGTACCTATTAAAGTGGCCAGAGTGCACAAACGTGCTCAGTGCGGACGTTACCTGGAGTTGTGTGTCTGACAGGATGGTGTGCAGTTCCAGTCCCTCTTTGTTCGAACTTGATTGAATGAGATTCCTGACCTAAAACACAGGTAAGAGTATAATTAATGTCAAATTTTATGATAGCTATTACAAGATGCATTAGTAAGACTGACATTGGCTGGCATTAAATAAAAAGAGTAAAAAAAGCTGTGGGGTTAAAATAGCTGCAGTTCCTACACTTCATCAAAACATGTTTGTGGGTACAATTTGAACTAAACCATTTCTATTGTGAGGCCAAATGCAGGGCAGGGGGTGGAGATGGCAACATGGAGCAGAAATAATGTGCCTTTTTAATGGGATTCCACTGAAATGAGCCATGAATAGCTCTGAGTGCTCGCCAACTCAACACTGCTCCACAAAAATATGACTGCACAAACTTAAACCCTAAAAATGGGACTTATCGCAGAGTGTTTCATCACTTCCAGTATTGGTAAATGATAATGTAATATAGGACACCGGTAACTGCATTTTTTTACACTAAATATTTGCTATTTCAATATAGTAGAAAGGCTTTTAGATAAACATTTTTAACCTCCATGGCCAGTGGAAGAGCCTGGTGCGTGTGTGGGTACGGAGGAGAGGGTATGTGCATGCTGCTGGCCACCGCATTATGGATCTTCAGAGCAGACTGGAAATCAGACTAGAAAAAGAGAAAATATATCAGACTTCAGTCAAGTATAGTGGGAACATACAAATGCTTTCTTTCTCTAGCAGCATTTTTCAGTTAAGGTTTGCAGCAAATATTGGTAATGATTAACAATACTTGCAACACGTTTGAAAGATTAGCCTGCTTTTTCGTATTGGCTGGATATAGGCCAGTAATGTTTTTACCAGAGCCCTCTGAGATGCACTGTGATGTCTCTACTTATTATACTGAGGATGTAAGCCAATATAACTAAAGAAATAAGCCAAGTAAAATATATGAACAATTGATTTGGCTTTTTGTGTAAAAAAGGAAGGTCTGAGAGAAATGAAGATAACTTTTATAACAGTTTTTCTTTGTAGACGTCATGTATCTCCCAAAGAAAATTGCTAAAAGTAAGTAAAGCAATGTCTCTTTTGGAAAATAACCTTGTAAAATGTAATCACTTATTTAGCCATGTTTTGCTAGATCTAGTCTGTTTTATATAGATTTTATCTGATTTGTTTGAGTTGAGCTGAAGTTAGTCTTTAATTGTGACAAAGCTCTTTATTTGTGTTTTTGTCTTACCTTGTTTAGCAGTGCAAGAACCAGCTCAATGTCATTCTGACTCTGCTGGTCCGACAGACAACCTCGGACCTGCTTCAGTGAAAACAGCAACTCCTCCAATTCTGCACAAAATAGACAACAACATTATCATTTATATAAAGTTTGAACTATTAGCAGCATATCCTAAAAAGTAAACATATGTACACATTTACGGTCCAACCCAAGGAATAAAAACCAGGGATTTGGAAGAGGTGGACTAGCCCTGACAAATTTGTGTTTAGATCAGTATAATTTTAGGTATAAGACATTTTGACTTACTTTGAGGACATTTTAGAGGGCCCAGAGCAACACACTCCTCTACAGTGAATCAATGAGGCGGTTTCTCATTAACCAGCCTAGATTGTAGTGTCTATAGTCCATTTCTGTTTGTTGTGTGTCATTACCTTCAACACAACTGCTTTAATTAAGTCGCCCTCAAGTGCCTCTCGTGTCCGGCGCTCCCTCCCTCATGAATTCCCTCCCCAGCGGCACACACCTCTTCCCAACATTCCTATCCCTCCCCTTTTTACTCCTTCATCCCTGGACCATTGAGTTCATTTATATTCACTAGTCTCAGCTCTGTTCCACTTAAGAGCTTTTACCACAGAAATACCTGCCCTTCATTTCTAAACACAGTGTCCTAGTTTTGACTAAGTGTTTTGTTTTTGTTTTTTTACCCAGGAGAGCATGGGTTTGCTGGCCAGCAAGGTGCAGCGGCTGCGGCGTGAGGGAGTCTTGCAGGAATGTGGGGTTGTCTATTCCGATTTGTGGATTTTGGGAGAGTTTCCGGAGCCGGAGGGATGCGTTCAGGTCTAGCTGTCGACCCTCTTCCTCCCTACGCCGCCTGAGGTCTTCCTGTGATACGCATACAAATGTACATCTTAGTAATAATGTAAGTCACTATGGGACTTTATTTTGTGTTTAGATGTTTGGGAGGGCAGTTTTTAATCTTATTTAAACTTAAATTCAACAATAAAATTTGTTTTTTTTGTCATATTATCTAAAAAAATAAAAGCACCCAAATCTTTAGAGCTTTACACAGGAGCCAGATGCACAGAAACCTATTAGTTTAGTGCTTTACTGAACACTAGTGGTTGAATTTGAAATTACCCTATCTCACAATGTTAAAAGGGAGAAATACTGACTATGTCTTTAGCTTGTCATCAAAACGTGATCTTTTGGTCAGTTGTTTAGTGTGTCAGATGTCACACAAATGCCACCTTTATGCAATATAAGCTGCTGCAATACATTTGCACCATATAGTGGAGTTCTATGTACATTCATTTTAGAAATTAAAAATAAGGTCAATAAAATACAATATTGTAAAAACCTAATAATGATATATGTCCTAGGTATAATAACGTCTCTCTACCTGGTGCTGGCGTATCCTCTCCAGCTGGGCAGACCGCCGGACCGGCAGAGTGCGACTCCCGAGCTCTCCGGGACAGTCCACGGCCATCTCCCTGTGTCCTCCCCTCAGGTCCTCATCGCCCCCTCCCTCCCCAGAGACATGGCCGTTCAGATGGGAGGTGGTCATCACGCACACACCAGACGAATGTGTGTGGCTCAGTGTGGATTACAGTGGGTCCAAGGCTATGCTGAAGTGATCTAAGAGGAGGGCAGCTCAGTGAACGCCATGATACAGTCACCTGTGGACAAATAAAAGACAGTCAAATGCAATATGGCGATATATATATACAATTGTATTGTGATATGAAGTTATGATGGTCTGCTAAGAAGATTGTTGGCTCATGCTCCAGTGCATTCATTTATCCTCTGCTCCTCACCATCATTTTTACTGTAACGATGCCAGTGTTCATATTAACTAAAAAAGGGAAACAAATTGGATTCAATGTACATTCATGAATTTGTAGATCAAAAGGTTTTATGAAGACACAAGTCTGCGTAAGACAAAAGAATACATTGTTAACTAAAATCATGATCTTGGTTTAATAAAAATGTGATATTAAATTTTTTAACCAATTTGCGATTCTTCAAGTCAATGTCATGTGTACAGTAAATATACTTCTCAATACACAAATCAGCCTTAAAAGACTACATAGGGGTCAAAGTTATGTAGATCTGAAGATATGAACTACTGAATTCTGCTGTGTGCTGTAGTATCTTGCACCACATATCACATTTGGCAGATGCTGACCACTTCAGAAAAACACCTTACTGCAATTTTGACCCAGTTGTTTAGTGATCCCAATGTGCTCTTTTTTTACCACTGCCAGTGCAAAGACGGTAGCCATTTTATGTTTGGCAAGTAAATAACAGATTTTAAAAAAGGTATTAGGATTTTTGTCATATTACTCAAAATAGCCTTTCCTGCTCATTAAAACAATCAACCAATGATAATGTCAGAGAAGAACACTTGAAGCAAGTATCTGCAAAAGTAATACTATGAAGTCTCGAGTCATTCTTAATGGATTTTTGGTTGTATTTAGAGACGCTAATTGCGATTAGCATTGATTGACCTTTAATTAAGTATTTGGGAAAGCTTGACATTGGCCCATTTTAGCACTTAGACCACAAGACAGAAAGTCAATAAGTAAATAATGTTCTTCTGAGGTATAACCACTTTAAGCATTCTGGGCACTTTATATTGACCATGTTAAGATATGGCAATTCCTTAACAGTCCTTTCTAGTCTGTTTGATTTACAATCTCAATGGCATTCAGTGATCAGCATTTTTTTTTTCTAACAATGGACGAAAATGGTGTTATTTAGGGGTTTTGGAGGTCAACAGACGGCCCGACACAAGCTGAACCTGAACACTCACAGTTCAGGCCTTTGTAACTCGCTCTGCTGCCCCTCAGATTTTAGAAACAACGACGTCACACGGAGGCAGCCCCCACTATCACGCATCGCCATGACAACGGCTTTGTCAGCAGCTGGGTGGTCCCCCCCTCCGCACAAACAAACTAGACTATAGAAACAAGGCTCTAAAAAGGGGAGTAAGGTGGAGCAAGGAGTAAAAATAAACAGGTGATGGGCCGATGACTTATCTCTTAGTGCCACAACAACAACACAATGTCTGATATGTTATCTCCCACCAGCAGGACTGCACAACACACGCACGCAGACCCACACGGGAGAGGCACAGGTCCCATGATGGCACGGTGAGGAATACCAGGCCCTGGGAACAAAATTCCTTAAATGGGGGGAAGGGAAAGTGATTACAACACTGTGTAGGCCCTGTATTATCTAGGTATATGTTTAACTACATTACCTTGAAAACCTCCAGAGAACAAGGCAGCACTATCAGAGATACCGAAAATAGGCACGGCTTTAAAAAATACCACTCAAATCGATTAATTACTAGGGCTGCACAAATTTAGAAAAGAATGTGATATACAATAACTATTATATGTTGAATAATACAATATGACTGCTGACTGGCAAAGTCTTTTGATGATGGGTTAACTAAAATTTACTTTCAACATTCATTTATTAGTTACAGCTGGGTGTGTAACTAAGACACCAGGACGAAACCAAAACTAGGTTAAACCAGATCTAAACGTGCATATGCATGCTCTACTCCCTGATTATCTGTTGCTTCAAAACATATCTTAACAAAAAATTATAATCTAAACTCCACTATACTAGATCAGCCTCAAACCCTTAAAACTATCAGACTTTTTATAAACCAATATTACAGACCATGTTGAATGGTATTTTTAATATGGCCTTTATTACAATTCGGGACATTTAATACTTTAAACTTTAAAACAGAGGGGGCCCGGGCCACATACCTCCAGACAAGTATGTCTCTGCTCCCAGGGGTCCACAATAATAACTAAACAATCCTCCGGAAATCACTGTAGACCATTTTTGCCTTTATATTACTTTCACTAAACAGACTAGACCTTGACAACAGAAACGCTCTTGTGTAGTTAGAAGTGATTCCGAAATGGTGAGTTGAGTTGCAAGCAGATTTACTATGATTTCAATGTTCAGCTTATTTGAGGTTTTGAATATTGTTTTACTTGCATGAGATGGTGAAATATATAAAATGCATTTGATTCTCTAAAAATTACAGTTAAAAGCAATGGACTTTTGATGTTTGCTAGTTTGCCAGTCCCAATAATAATATTAGGAGAGTGTATAAATAAATATGAATTACCCACCAATATTAATTTTATGTGAGTCTATTATAAATGAAGCCATAAAGCATAAAAGACAAAGCCATTGCAGTCTGGTAAGAGCCTGGGAAGTGTGGTCAGTGTGTCAGCCTTCACTGACTGGAAATAAGTGCAGTAGGATTAAAGTGGCTCCTCTGCAGAGCTAGCCTACCTTTCAACAATAACATTACATTAAGCTGCTAGCATCACTACGAGGCACTGCTAAAAGTCATTCAGAAAGCCTCAAGCAAACAAACCCAACCACAGAGCATTAGGCTAATAGGTTTATTCTGGCCACTGTGATGTATCAGGAGCGAAAATATACTGTACATGGACTGACCATACGCAAAGGGGACACGTCATGATGAGCTGGCAAAAATAAATGGGAAAAAAGTAGAGACAATAATTAAACCAAAAAAAATTGTAGTTCCTTTTTGAAAAATGGTGCCTTCCCATGATCACTGCACATGTTTTCACTTATTTGAGTAGATAAGACCCGTTTCCAGAAGTTGGGCCCCCCTTTTAACATTTTTGAGTGTCACATAATGTCAAAATATGAGATAAATTACATCTTTAAACCTAAATGCTAATGTGTCTTCATTGTCACTCAAGTTATCAGAGTGGCACTATATTATACAGTAACTACCTAAACATCAAATCTTGCAATCCTTCTTCAAAGCAAAAAAAAAAAAAAAATGCTTTGCTAGACCTAATAGTTCAGTGGTTCTCAAACTGTGGTGTGGGTACCACTGGAGGTACACCGACTCTTTCTAGTGGTACTGTTTTTGCAGTCTTGATTTGGTTTTATTAGACTTGGTTAAAACCTGACCTAACCTAAACCTGGTTAAGACTAGTTTAGTCCTGATTTATACCCGATTTGGACCTGGGTTTTGTAGTTTATTGTTGGTCTTTGTTTAGACCTGATTTAGTCCTGGTCGTTTTTAGTCTGTTTTCAATTCAATTGTGATACTTGTATCACGTTTATTTTAAGTGGTACTTGGTGTGAAATATTTGAAAACCACTTATCTAGTTGATACACTTGTACTTCATAAACTAATTCAGATTTCAATCCAAGGAAAAAAAATCTATCTTCTGTGTGTGGACTGAGATTGCCATGCTTATTGTCGGCCTATTACAATGCTGAGAGGCTCCCAGGTAACCAGGTTATGATCTGCAATGAACACAAATCACATTAACATAACAAGGGCCTAACTCAGTTACAGTGTGCCTTTGGTGAGTGTCTGTTCTGGCTGTCCATTAGTTGACAAAAAGATCAAAATATTTCCAGAAAATAGCTTAAAAGGGGACTTTATATTAGTTCAAATACGTGTGTAGTGGTGCTGCATACATTCTTACCATCTCTAAAAATAATCACAGCAAGGCACGCCATATTTGTAAATAGAAGTACTCTTACTAAACAACAGGCTTAACATGAATGAATACATTTTGTCAGACAGCTCATTAAAACACACTAATCATGTGGAAAGCTTGCAGGAGCAGGACAATGACCTACTTAGATTACCCATCCATACAGTGTGACTGAGAAATGTGGTATGAAGATAAGTGTTGGGGAACATATGAGGGCCATACTGGGCCCTGGAAGTGCCTTTAGAGGTGGGCAATGATGGGCAAAAATGGCAGCTCACATTTTTTTTCAAAGCCAGTAAAACATTAGCTTGGTTGTACATAAGCAGAGAAAAAACACACTTTAGTAAAATGCCTCGTATATAAACCAAACAAAGCCAAAAACAAAGTCTGTGTTTGGCTCTTGAAGACCTGCAGCTGTTTCTTTCTGGATCTTTGCCCTCAGCACTAACTGGAGTTAAATGAGTCTTTATGAGCTCACCTGGTAAATGGTGCACAATTTAAGAAACTCACACAGGGATTATCACTATAACCTCACAGGAAGACACCCCCACTGAACACAAGCACTCACAACACCATCTGCAGCCACCGCTCCCCCCAGTGAGTGAGCATGAATGAGCGTCATGCTGTGGCAAGAGTTCAAGGCCAAGCTACGCAACAAATATCCAGTCATTGAGTTAAAACTATTTATCGCTCATAAGCGGATCCTGCAATAAGGTTGACCCACTATTGGTAAACAAAACACAAACTGACAGTATCTTTAAAAACTGCATAGAAGGGGCATATGGCAGCTGCATGTCCTCCCAGTGTTACTGTGGGTCCCCTCCATGTACTATGGCTCCTTCCCACCATTAAATACATATGCACATATAACAATTGAGGGATCTGTGTAAGACCTGCAACTATCTCGAGTGTACACCACTAAAGGCCCATCGTTGCTGAATAGGGTCCAGACATCTAAGATCTCTATCAGGATCTCTATCAACTGAAGAAGTCTGCTGGATTGGCAGATGAAAGCTTTTCAACAATCAAAACCTTGTCCAGATGCCCTTTTTCAACTTTCAGAATAATCTCCATCAGGAATAACAACAATGTATAATTTCAGGCCAAAAATAATAGACACTATAAAATGAAAGATTTGTTGCTATAAAAACAAAAGTTCAAACAGACTCTCTTAGGAAGGTTATGTTATTGTTTTGTTATTGTAATAGTATTTTGCTTTGTAAGAAACAGGAAAAACAACTAAAGAAAAACCAAAACCTGGAATGTAGCGCAATACTGGTCTGCCATTGTTCCCAGCCACTGGCATCAATGAAAGCATGAATTGTCTGAAGCAGGACCGAAAGCGACCATTTGAACAACCACCATTAGATATATTCAAAACGTACATGAACCAGACACAGGAAGAGGAGGAAATAAAAACATAATGTCTCAGTAACCAATTATAATGAATCACTAATGCTGAGTAATGTATGTGTGTAGAATGTGCTCTGAATCACGCCAAAAGAGCAGAAGCAGGCTGGTCTTATCTGCTGCTGAACACACACATACACACACACAGACAGACTGTTAAAAAGGGCTGTACCACTCTGTACCAGATGAGACACAGCAACAAACTGGACTCCAAATATTTCAGATTATCAATTTTGGGTGTAATTAGAATAAAGATTAGAGGAAAAATTAAATTAAATCTAAAACTGTTAAACAATCCTACAGTATGTTATCAGAATTCACTTGACTCCACCACAAAAACAAGTGGTGGGTGGAGAGCTTCCCCAATGATAAGTGGGCTATTCTGGGCATAGAAACAGTAAATTAAGCAAAGCAAAGCACTTCATAACAAAAACTCGACTGCCATTGTTTTGAATTAACAGTAGGTTTTAATCCAACCACATGGGTCACAAGCCAGTGTACTCCTTGTGCTAGTCCCAAGTATAAATGAAGTGGGCTGCATCAGGAAGGGCATCTGTAGTAAAAACGTATGCCATATCAGTTTGCAGATCACTACATCCTATCTGGCTGCTAATTTGCTGTGGCACTGGCAACAAATAAAGAGAAACACCAAAAGGCCGACAGGTTCAGGCAGAATGACAAAAATATAATTGGTGTAAAATGGTTGTAGTATGATTTTGCCTCGTCTCTGTCATTCATTCAGCAGCTACATATTTTTACCAACACTTGCACCGTCAATCCAATTCTCATTTTTAAATTAAAAACTGAATGAGGCCATGGACAGAGTGAGACTGTGAGCACTCCCAAGAACAGTGGACGTTTTGTATTTGTCTCTGGCCTGGTCCCAAAACGCCTGTCCGCACCTCTCCTCCAGCTCACTCTGTCTCGGTAAAAGTCACCGCGTCGCCATAGAGACATGACCTCATACCTGCCGTTAGGGTGAATCTAAAGGTCAGTTTACCCTGAGAGCATCTTGAATAAAGTGTAGCATCAGTGGACAGAGTGTCACACGCAGCTGCAGCTCAAGCAATACAGGATGTTTTGGATGTTTAGTTTTGTCAATAAACCACTAAAAATCTTTTTATTATGGGTTAAAAAGGGAGGTCATAAACAATTGAGAAAACATGTAGCATATTGGCAAGCTTATCATGCATACAAATCTATAAAATAACAATAAAATATGGTATCAGACCTCCCATCCCCATTTGAAACCTTCAAGGCATCTTAGGCCAGTAAAATCCATTATTTTGAATACCGACACACACATACAGTCTTTTACTTCACACCAGTGAGATTATTGTACCACCACCAATTCTAATAAACCACACACAAAGCACTACATTTGCCAAGGCATAAGACATACTTTCTTTCTTTTGTCTTGGGCAGAATGATCTTATCTGTGCACTCTAAATGCTTATAATTTAAAAGCTGTGCCCACATCCATCTTATTTCATACACAGGGCACTTACTTTGACAAGAGGCTCATTTACATTACATTACTAACTACTGCTTGTGTTACATATCCCTTCAACACATTCCTCCCAAAGACACATTCACTGTGTTTGGTCAAGAATAAAGTTTCAAAATAGCTACCAAGTATTTTTTCAGTGGAACAAACATGCCACAAAAACTGCTAATATGTTACAATATGAGATGTAAAAAATCTTACTTCAGTGTCTTTTGCCAATTTTCCAGACTTGGTATAGGATTCTGAAGCATAGGATTTTGCTGTCACAACTAGGTTCATGGATTTTTCTTATAAACTACAGGGTGAAACGTGGGTCACAGAGGGATTATGATTGAGGAAATATTTACAATTCTTTCTTTAATACAAAAGAATGTAGGAAGAAAAGTGTTTAGAAACATGTACCATATAGGGCAATCTTATCAGGCACAACATGCATACATGCCATTCTCTTGATAGTGCAAAGATTTGTTTGTGGGGATTTTTACTCTGTAACCTGAATGTAGACAGCTGGTAAAACAAGTTAACTGGGTATTCTCTCATTTGAAATACCAAAAGTATTAGATAACTGTGGTATGTCAATATTATCGCTAATATCCATCCATCTTCTTCCGCTTATCCGGGGCCAGGTCGCGGAGGCAGCAGTCTAAGCAAGGACTCCCAGACTTCCCTCTCCCCAGACACTTCCTCCAGCTCCTCCGGAGGAATCCCGAGGCGTTCCCAGGCCAGCCGAGAGACATAGTCCCTCCAGCCTGTGCTGGGTCTTCCCCGGGGCCTCCTTCCGGTGGGACTTGCCTGGAACACCTCCCGGGGGAGG
>JAVQKC010008544.1:0-12297 GCA_036025475.1 Philypnodon macrostomus
TCCAGGGGGCATCCGAAACAGATGCCCGAGCCACCTCAGCTGACTCCTCTCGATGTGGAGGAGCAGCGGCTCTACTCCGAGCTCCTCCAGAGTGACTGAGCTCCTCACCCTATCTCTAAGGGAGCGCCCAGCCACCCGTCGGAGCAAACTCATTTCGGCCGCTTGCATCCGAGATCTTGTCCTTTCGGTCATGACCCTGAGCTCATGACCATAGGTGAGAGTCAGATCGTAGATTGACCGGTAAATCGAGAGCTTCGCCTTTTGGCTCAGCTCCTTCTTCACCACGACAGACCGGTACAACGACCGGATCACTGCCGAGGCTGCACCGATCCGCCTGTCAATCTCACGCTCCATCCTTCCCTCACTCGTGAACAAGACCCCAAGATACTTGAACTCCTCCACTTGAGGCAGGGGCTCTCCTCCACCTGGCACCAATGACTTTGGCATATTCCAGTTGACTTAAATTACCTTTCTTCTTGATTCTGATGCTTGGTTTGACCTTCAGCAGGTTTGTCTTGAACATAAGTGCATGGCTAAATCCATTGGCTTATGTGATATGCTTATACGTTATTTGAAGCCGGTAAATAGGTCAACCTAATAAATTGGCCAATAAGTGTGATCCACTAAACCTACCTGACATTGAAGCCGGCAGGATGGCCTGACCGACAAGCCCCGGTTGCAGCAGATTCTGGTCCAGCCCTGCCAGGTTGGTTTGTAGATAAATGTTTGAGTCAGACTGAAGAGCATCAGTAGCTGTGTGTTGCCCTGATCCCATGGTCTGAGAGTTCCCAGAGTCTTGACTGCCCTGACTGTTGGACGAAGCATTGCGTTTGGATTTGCGCTCACTATTGGGTCGAAAGTGACACTGGATGTGGGTTTTGCGGTGGCCCGAAGTTCTGAATCGAAGTTCGCAGAAAGGACACTTGAACGGTTTAGACCCGGTGTGGAGGCGCATGTGGACCTTCAGGCTGCCCTTTGTGGAAAAGGAGGTGTTGCACATGTGACAGCTGAAAAGTTTCTGACCTGAAAATACACAGGGATTTTAGTGAATATGACCTTTTACGAGTTGAGATTTGGCAGGAGACTTAATTTCCCTTCTCAGCATGCACCAAAATATAAAGGGCCCCATTATGCTAATTGTACTGAAATTTCTACTGTGTTATAATTCCTTGTCAAAAATCAAAGCTGAAAACACAAAGTAGAAGGGTAAGGACTAGTGTCTATTGTTTGCTGGCTGCTGTAATGAAGTGGCTTAAAAGGATATGCACTTACGTAATCCATGCTTTATGCTAAATGCTAATCTGCACATGTATAAGCTTAAAAATGTATAATATGCCCCCTTTATCAACTGGGATGCACCAACCTGTATGTGTCTTAACATGACTGTCCAGAGTAGATTTCACTGTAAAGCTCTTGTCACATTCATCACACTTGTACGGCCTTTCACCAGTATGGATTCGAATGTGCCTAAAGAGAAAAGCAAGATCAATATGAGTATGAGTAAGGGCTGAGAAAATGAAAGAAACAAAGCCAGGTTTGAAACTTGAATGTGTTTGTGGAACATAATAATTATATATATATAAAAAATAAATAAAGCTCCACAATCCACTGCCCTTTTCCATCTCAGTTCCCGATGTGTGGGATTGAAACAAGGTCAAACAAGAGACAAGAAATTGCTCTAAGAACAATAAAAACATGTACCGTTAATGTTTTATTACATGTTCTTTATAAGCTATCACCATCACATTCAATCCATGTAGAACCCACAGTAACACTGGCTAATCATGCCAGCCCAGTGATAAAACCAAAATACATAACCTTGCTGTGAGAAATGATAACCACTCTGTCTTCAGTTAATTTGTATAAATTACACTGTAAATAATACATTTGCATAGTTGTTACCATGATTATACACTTCTTATGTATCTGATGCAATACTCTGAATAATGTGTGACCTTATAATATAAACTGTTTCTGGCTAATTAGCAGGCGTGACTCATAATTTCTTCGGTGAAATGTGTGGAGATGAGAAGGCAGGTTGACCTTTTATTTTCATTAACTGTGTTATTTATTACTACCTGTGCAGCTGAAGTGTCTCTTTGTGCTAAGAGGCCAACCACACCTTAAAACATCTTTAGAGAAACGTTCCAACCACATTGAAAAGAGACTATACACCAAACTATAGTGAATATTACCTGACAAGATCACTGGGTTTCTTGAAGCTCTTGGGGCAGTAATTACAGCAGTTGGCAAATTTGGGTTCAGTCTCCAGCTCTACAGCCTTGTCTTTGATTTCACTGATCCTGTCCCTCTCAGCAGCCGACTGGGCCAGGATACGCTCCGACACAGTGGCGTCTTCACCGGGATCTTTGGCCAGAGCTGCTGTCTGTTCCTCAGTGAAAGTGATGATTGCCATACAGCGCCTTTTTAGAGCCTTTTGTTCTTCCTCTTCATCATCATCTTCCTCCTCAGGATGACTTTCAAGACCTGCAGGAAGTCAACATGTTATCTATGTCTAAACTTGCTATGAAATTTGACATTGGCAATGTATTAGCTAGTGGTAAACTTGCCTGAGTCATCCACAGAGTGCTCTTTCTTCAGGTGCTTTTTACACAACAGACTGGTCCTAAAGCTCTCGTCACAAAGACTGCATTTATAAGACTTGATGTGGATAATCATGTGACGGCTCAGGCTGCCATTGGTGGTGAATGTGGCATCACAAACATTGCATTTGAAAGGCTTCACACCTGACAATGAGAGGCAGAATATCCATTTTTGATATCAATGACAAATAGCACACTACAGTATTCATTTTTCTAATATCATTCATCATCTTCCTTTACTCACTGGTAAAGGATTGTGACCTTTACTTATCTGGTGATACTTTTTAGCTCATACAATGAAAACAGTAATTCTTACAAAATTAAAAAGTTGAGATTTTGAGGCACTTCTGTACTTACCCGTGTGAGTGTTGAGGTGTGCCTTTAGTACTCCGGCTGATACAAATGAACGTCCACATAGATGACACCTGAAGGGTTTTTCACCTGTATGGGAGCGCACATGCTGCTTCAGGTGGCTAGACTTTTTGAAGCCCTTTTTACACCAGCTGCATCTAAAATAGAAAAGTAAACCCAGTGTTGTGACATATTGACATTGTGCAGAGACTATTAACGTAAACACTTTTTATTTTGTTGACAGACTAAATAGATGGGATGGGATTCAGGTGTATCAGATGCATTGTGGTGCTGCAGCTCAAATTACATTTTCTTTATAAGGTCAGGCACTTCAGCGAAGAGGTCAGGTGAGAATTAATTGTTAAAGTTAAATTAGCTCCAAACAACAGTGGGCTGCCTTGTTGCAATTGATTTCTTCAGCAATGGAATAAAAATAACCTCATAAGTGAAGCTGAGGAGGCTGCAAAGTACATCCACGTTTCTCACAGTCAAGTCACACACATATCACAAATCACAACATCTGTTACTGCTCGGTAATACTTTCCTGATATTGCACCATAGCAACAAAAAGTAAAGCCATCAAAAGTGCATTATTTTTAAATGGGTTAGTGTTAAGCCACTCTGTGTCACAGAAGATGAGACACTATCTCAATTACTTTTATGGAGAAATGAGATTGAGCCTGTGATATGACTCAGGAAAAACATCAGTGAAAATATGACTGAGACACCAATAAATTCTTATGTAGAAAAGTGAACCACCAAGCAAAATAAAACTATGTATGCATATTTTTAAATGTCACATTTTCTATTTTAAAAAAAAAACCTTCCAGAGATTCTATCCGTACTATATGTTCTAAATGTAAGACAGTAATAGGAGCAAATAATGCATTTATATTTTCCATCTCAGACAATTCGATTCTGAAATGGAGAGTATGGTTAAGAAGGTGAAACATGGTATCAGGACAATCATCAAAGCGTGTTACTAAAGCAGTATATCTGTAAACACACTGTTTATGTGTGTCTGGTTTGAGCTGTAGGAGGTGATCAATGTTGTGTTTGAAGCCTCATCTCTCTAGAAAACATGCCTCACAGATTCCAGCAAGTCTGTTAAATATTTAATCTTGAATAAGCAGTTTCGGCAATGTTTTTGTTATAGATAAAAACAACCCCAATATAATATTTACAACAGACATATACAACTCTTTATTAAGAGATTTAGCCACACACAAAAGTGCACCATCATCGTGAAATGGGGAAAAAAGCAAAAACCTGGCAAGGTGCCTCAAGGCAATCAAGGCCTAGGTGATAGACTAAAGAAATCCCCAGTGACCACAACTGAAAAAAGATACTTCTTTAAGCCTTAGCTTAGAGCAAAATCAGTTTGTAGAAAAATGAAAATACCAATAACAAAGTTCATGATTTGGAGTGGCTGTTCCAGTGTGTATTCAGAAATACATTTAGGAAAGGGACAGACCTATTGTAAATAACATATTTGATATATTCTATTTGTGTAGACGTGAACCTGTGAGCGCGCTTGCTGTTGTCCTCACTGTCGTCCTGATAGTCCTGTGTCTCTGTTGTGAGCTGGAGCTCACTCTGGCTGTTCTGAAGAAGACCATTTGTCTACACAAAGGAATCAATAATTCAGCATACATTTGAGGACACAATAAAAATCTATGTCAGATGAAGAGTACATTAGAGACAGGGACGTACCACCTCAGCGCTGGGCACCAGTAGATTAGGAGGAGGATAACTGGAGGACAGAGCCTGAGACTCCAGCGTGCTGGAATCCTGCAGCTGCTGCACTGTGGAAAACTGGTTCTGATTATAAGCTGGGTCAGTCATTGTGAAACCTAAACAGGATCATAAACATGACATAATTTGTTAAGTGCAAATTACATCATGCAAATGTGAAATGAAAAGATCTCTAATTTGTTCAGTGTCTAAATAAAATACATACAGATTAAAAAGAGCATAAATACTTTGTTAAAAATGACTAATAAGATGCAGAGGGTCAAGCTGAGTGCTATGGTTACCTTTAGAGACCATTTTTACCTTTAGAGACATAATTTTACATAATTATGTTAAGAGCTCTTTGTTTGTGAACAGAAAATCAAAGTACATGTCCTCACATTTGAGTTTGCAGCAAAATGAGATTTATAAATTAATATTCTAGGAATCCTGAGGACACCTGGCCTTCTGTGCTATTTCTGATTGTTAATTTCTAGTGGGAATAGAAAAGCTACAAAAGAATGAACAAACAGGTGTATTTTTGCTGTGAACTTCATATTAAGGATAAATCACATTTTATATCTCACTAAACCATTGGGAGTCTTGTGGCCTCAGTGTCAGAGAGATCTTGGTTAACAGACGTACCTTGTGTGAGAGACTGCTGATCAAAGCCTGGCTGAGGAAGTGCTGCTGTCTCAAATTGGCTGATATTCTGAGGAAGAGCATGCTGAGTGCCCACATACGAGTCTGTAACATCACAAACAGCATGATGTTGAAAGTTCATGTTATACAAAAAATAAGGTTGTGGCCAAACTTTCACAAAAAAAAAAGATAAGGTGCTTCATCACACAAAGTCATTAGTTCAGTCCATGTGTGTTCATGGCGCAGATAGCCCATGGATTAAATGTTGCAGTTTATTCAGTCCAGTATTTCAGGCAAATATCTCTTAAAATAGCTTGCAAATTTGATTGTGCCATTCCTCCTGCATTTACACACAATACAGTCCGAAAGATGACCCACATGACAGTTTATACATGTCAGGAAGGATATGGTCCAGGTAGCTTTAATTAAAGGCAGCAGATGGAAAGCGCATAATGCCTAATTAGGGCATTATGCAACACAATGCTGTGACACAAATTAGAAAGAGCATTAAAAGTTATGGCAGTTAATGCACTAATATAAGTGCTGCATAAAACAAACAGGTCAGAGAGTGCAAGGCTCTCTGCATTCTGTATGTATGCAGAGAGAATGCAGAGAGCATATGTGTATGTATATATATATATATATATATACATATACACACACACACACACACATATATATATACATATATATATATGTATGTATGTATGTATGTATAGTAACAGTAGGATGCTCGGTACCTTCTCCTTGTACAAGCTGTTGATCAGCCAGTGGTGCCTCCAGTGTCACCTGCTGGCCGTCATTCACCACCTCTGTCTGGTCCAATCCCAGCATGCTCTGCTGTTCGGCTGTTGTTGTGGATGTT
The DNA here is from genome assembly GCA_036025475.1 of Philypnodon macrostomus. Taxonomy (NCBI): domain Eukaryota; kingdom Metazoa; phylum Chordata; class Actinopteri; order Gobiiformes; family Eleotridae; genus Philypnodon; species Philypnodon macrostomus. The sequence continues at coordinate 6,193 of JAVQKC010008544.1, forward strand.
TGCTTCAGAGAGCCACTCTCTATTTCAACCTGAATGTCATGACTCACAGTGGTGTCTCCTAAATGGTCTTCTGCTGATGGATTCTGCAGCTGCTGGGCCAGTTCATACCTGATTTGATGAGAGAAGAGCACAGTCAGAAGCTTTACTTCTTACCCTGAATAGACAAAATGATATTTCAACAAACCTGTGTGTTTTCATATGCTTCCTGCAGTTAGGAGAAGACTTGAATGTTTTCTGGCAGTAGGGACACATGTAAGGTCGAATGTCACTGTGAGTGGTCATGTGACGTCGCAGGCTGCCACTGGTGGTAAATGTTGTGTCGCACATAAGGCACTTATAAGCCTTCAGGCCTGAGTGAGTTCGAATGTGAGCTTTGAGGACCCCAGAGGAGGAGAAACCACGACTGCACTGCACACACTTGTATGGCCTTTCTCCTGTGTGTGACCTGGGAGGAACCCAAAAAAGAAATCAATATCTGGTTGTATCCTGGTAGATTTAGTGGTTCTGACCATGTATAGTCCCGTTTAGACCTAGCTAACTAGGCCTGTGCTGTCGTCCCTGACAGCAAGGTGTATATCGGCCAAACGGACCCATACGTCTGCCCCATACGTCTGCCCCCCCCCATACGTCTGCCCTATACGTCTGTAATTTGCCTATGTTCATTAAGTATACAATTGCCCAGATCAATGTGCCAAAATTTTGCAATTTCGTTTATGTTCAGCAGGATTATTGGCTCAATAAAAGTGCATCAAAACATAAATTTGTGAATTATTTAATTGTCACTAATCGAAGATGTACCAAACTCAATCCAGTTCTGCATCTTCATGATATGTATCTGTTGAAAAAGTTTTTGCATGTTATTAATTAATTACTTCATTAATATTCATCAACCCAAATCGATACAGTTCGGCGTCTTTATGGTATGTACCTGTGTGCAAATGTTGAAACTGATCCAGCAATACGTTTTTGAGTTATCGCGTTCAAAGCTAGGATCTGCGGACGCGAGTCCATAATATCGTCGTTTCGCCGATATAATAACTAGTTTATCTATTGTTCTGACCTGGTTTAACCCTGGTTGAGCGCTCCTTTAATCTTAATTTAGACTTCATAGTTTAGTTTAGATCTGGTTTAGTCCTACACAAAGGTGCTATCACTGTGCGTAGTGTGGTGACTTGAGCACTCATTGAGGGCAACCAAGGAAACTGTCCCTAGATGTAAATATGGACCTATTATTTGAGATAATGGAGCTTCAACTCAATCTGCCAGAAAAGAAGAAGGAATGGTAGGTCACTGACCACCTTAGAGCACACAAAAACTGACAGGGCCATTATTCAGATTAGCCTCTCAAATGCAAATACAAATTTAAATTCAATAATATCGCATAGATCAAAGTGAGATTATTAATTCACTTGTATTTCAATTATGGCATAACTGAGAGTCTAAAGGATTTATTTTTGTCAAATGTCAAAACAACAATGCAATAAAAATAATCTTCAAAGTCACTCTTAAAAAAACTCTAAAGATTTCTTCTCAAATGTCGCTCCTTGATTTTTAACACACAATAAATAAGACATTGTTATTGTTGAACCTGACATGCTGTTTCAGGTGACTTGATTTCTTGTAGGCCTTGTTGCAGAACTGACACTTGAAGGGTCTGTCGGTACCAACCACATCCAGATACTGTTGTAAAGACAAGCGAGAGTTCTGGGAGAGAATCAGGCCTATTTACAAAACATAAAAACAATGAAAATAATGTCATACAAATAATCTAAATTGTCTAGTTCAATGATCCTCTCTTACCAAAATCTGTGATAAGTATTGGTTCTTGTAAGGGAATATCGGGCAGAGGTACGTTACTCTTGGACACTTTGGTTTTGTGGGTTTTTCTGGGAAACTTGTGCTTCTTCTGTTGCGAGTTTTTGAAGTGCGAGGAAATGTGTGTTTTCCTGTGGCCTGACGTGCGGAAGATCTTGTCACAGTGAGGGCAGGGGAACGGTCGCACACCTAGGTGAGAAACGACAATGAAGATTAATGTTAGCTGTCAGTTTTTAAATGGCTTAATGATACTGATTAATATGTAAGATTGAAGTGATAACAGATCATATTTACAGCATAAATGTCAAATAAATCACAACAACCTACGCCTGAAAACAAACACAACCTTTGGCACTTACTGAGACTAATGCACACTAGCCTTTTTTAATGAAACTGATTTTGATTTATTTATAATCCACACTGAATGATTGAAGTTATGTTCAAAAAGGTGAGTTGAGGTGATCAGGGTTTTACCTCTCCACTTTTTCTGAGGGTGACACACATTTTGTCCTCTGAGCAAGCAACAAGCTGCTGCTGAAGCTGGCAATATACAGTATGTGGGGAATTAGACTAGACTAGATTTTTTTCACTATTATAACTGTATTTGTAATAGTCCCACATTGTGTCCCATATTTGATCCATTATGATCTGGTCACCCTACCCACTAATTGTATTTTTCATTATTATTATGTTATTTATATAGACATAAACAACCTTATCTTGACTGCTCCTTGGCTTTCCTCTTAATTTATGCATTAATCACTTGTTTATGACGTGACAAGAATAAGTCAGCCATGGAATAGAACTGTGTCCGTATGGTCTCTCTGTGTGACAAAGTGGAGATACTGCTTACCTGTATGTAGCCGCATGTGTACCTTCATGCTGCCAGAAGTGGAGAAGCACTTGAGGCAGCTCTGGCACTCGAAGGACTTGATACCGGTGTGTGTTTTCATGTGTGCCGTAAGGGTGCTCTTCACCGCAAAGGCTCTGAAGCACTGTTTGCACTTAAAAGGCTTTTCATGGGTGTGGATGCGGATGTGGCGGACCAGGTCACTAGGTTTCTTGAACTCTTTGGTGCAGTATGGACAGCCGTGCCAGCGAACGCCATTTTCCTCCCTGATGGAACCTGGGCAAAAGGGAGCGAAGCTGGCTTGTTTCAGTATGTTTGGGACTTTAATAGCTCAGTTAAAATATTAAAAACACAGAGCTGCTTGTGTTGGGAATCATGTAACATTCCACTTTACTGTATGGTCAATAGCGTCCAAATAAGTCTTTGCCAACCACAGTGAATACCCAATGGTACAAATTAAACAAGCTTTGATCATTCAACTAAAGCTCTTTCAAAAAAATACATACAATCTTTACAAAATCCTTACTATTCTATGTAATAAATTAAGAAAACAATTCACTCATTCATTTCCATCCCTTTATCCAAGTAATTATGGGCCTTATATGGGGTACATTCTGGACAGAGGCCAGTTAGCTGCAGTGCTGACATTTAGAGACATAAACAAGCAATTTTCACATTCATTCTCTAGGATCAGTTTAGATTTACAAAAACACATGGATGTTTTTGGGTGTTGGGAGGAAGTTGTAGTACCCATAGAGGATCCATGGTAACACGGGGAGGACATGCAGACCTAAAGAGATTTTGTGTTGACCAGCTCCAGGATCAAACCCACAACCATGAATTGTGCTATATTATGTATGTGGCATTTTGGGTCCCCTACATACCTGGCATTTGTATAGGTTTTTTGAAAATACTCCTTTTCTTCTCTCTGATTTTCTCTGACACTTTCTTGATGTGTACAGTAGCCCCCTCTGTGGTATTACTGCTGTTATCGTTCTGTGTCTGCCTTGGGTTTGCATTGTCTTCTGGCTGTACTACACTTAAACCACTGTTCTCCAGAGCTTGCTGTTGACAGAAAAAAACAATATAATCAATAAATCTAGACTACGTTTAGTTTATATCTTATATCTATATTCACCTGTAGGATGTCCTGATTGATGGCTGTTTCCATGGTAATAGGTGGTTCAGGGGGCTGGGGTTGGGTGGTCTCTCCACTGACTTGCTCTGACAGCTCCAGAAGCTGCTGGATGACATCTGTGACCCCCTCCCCAGCCTCAGACCCCCCTGGTACCTGACCATTCGCCTCGGTTTCCTGTGAATGAAATGTTAGGGAGAATGAGACCCTTATTGAAAAGCTGGTTGATGACTAATAGCAACTCTCTAGAGCATGAAATAAGCAGCGCACTGAAAGTAAATACACACAAAAACATATACAGATAAGAAATTTAATTTGAGGTTAAATTACAATTATGATGAAGCTATAACCATAACACTTATTAAGCTCCAGTTCACATTGTTGGCACAATGGAGGGTGTCTAAAAGAGCCTAAAGGGCCTTTTCCCCATACATTTGATCATTTCAAGATAGATAAAGCTAATTACAGAGTAGTAAAAACTTGTGGTCTCTTTTTTCTGCTTACCGATGCACTGGAGGGCACCTCAATCACAGAAATGTGCATTTTGCTGATGTGGGCATTAAGACTGCCCAACTTTTTGAACACACAGCTGCAGTCCATGCACGGGAACATACCACCTTTGGTCTGAAAGAAGAAACAAACAAATGCATTTAGCATGAGGGTAACTCATAGAGTAACAGTTTAGGAATCAATCAAAAGTGAAATATAACACAATAATACTGTTTGGACACAGTTCTGTTTTCACTGACACCAAGTCCAAACATTTATGTGTTGCCAACTCCTACAGCCAACCTTTGGGTCACATTTCCTGTCCTGCAGCAGATCAATACTTTGCCATAAGCATTCTCTGCTTTTCAAATGCACAATGACTTTGACAAGCTTTCTTCCTCTCTATCTTACCTGAAATGTTTGCAGTCAGACAACTGTACATTCTGATATAGCTAAAGAGGATAACCAGTTACATTTTACACCAGACCTCATTATCTACACATTTCTACAAAACAGAATTAACGTTCAATCGTCAGATAACCACCAACCAACTGTAGTAAAGCACTACAAACTTTTAATACTTCAAGAAAACTTTTGATACAAGTTAAAGATGAAAACTGACATTATTATGGTACATTGCTTGGACCACAGTATTTGTCTTGATGGGAGCCTTGAGATGGAAAAGCCTTTGATAAAATTCTGGACCAATTTCAAAGGTTTGACAAATAATATATTAGGCAAATGTTTATGTTTATGTTTATTGTCAGTCAGTTGGGTTTGAGACTGTATTTCTATAAGATATAACATTTGTATAAACTTGAAGACAAGAGAAAAGTCCCCACATGCTGCGTAGGGATGACAAAATCGGTAAGTGTGTCTTGAAGGCGATCATTTACAGTGTTTTTATAGCACAGTAAATGGCTCTAATAATGTGTTAGGAAATGAAAGATGACACGGTATACAGCAAAGAGTGTACATAGTGTGAAGAATGGTGATTGTGAAGAGCATTTTTCAAGAAGAAATGATTTTACTGCAGTAGTAATGATAGAGGTTCAGCACAGGAAGAGGTGCCACAGATACACATGTGAAAGTGTTGTCAAAGGTGACTTTGTTGGCGTGAAAAAACAAAGTGAACCTGACAGAAATCCTAAAGCTGTTTGTATGTACATCAGAAAGTGAACTCGCAATTGTCCAGTGATGTCAAAGCTGTTTGAAATATTCAAGTCACACAAGTTAGTGAGAGTAGTGAGCAACATTAAAGGCCAGAAACATAGATGTGAACCTGTCAGAGGGTGGCCACAGTCACCGGAAATTTGAAGAAGTGCAACAATGTAAAGTAAAGAAAATTCACTAGATATTTATCTCTACCAAGAAGGTCATGTTTGGTGGTATTGTTTTTTGCTTAATTTCCCAGCAAAATCATGCTAAAAGTGTTTCAAGAAAAAATCCCCAAAAAATAGATTTGGAGCTGAAAGCATTGGACTAAAACAAAGCCAAAGTAGGACTCAACTAAAGAAATAATGACTGAAAGTTGACATATATATTTAGTCACATAACACAATTTCATTCAAGGCTATAACATGAATAACTGTAACAGTGTCAGGTTAAAGACCATGGCATTATTGTGATATGTTTAGATGTTTGTGATAACGGTAATAATCCTATGATAAACCAGGTTTTGTGATCCAATACATATGCTCCTCTTTGAACCGCCACCTTACCGTGGTGGAGGGGTTTGTGCGCCTGAATGATCCTAGGAGCTATGTTGTCGGGGGCTACATGCCCCTGGTAGGGTCTCCCAAGGCAAACAGGTCCT
>JAVQKC010008548.1:0-22595 GCA_036025475.1 Philypnodon macrostomus
CTAAAGCAGACATATGTATACTGTAAACTAGGCCAAAATCAGGACAAAATAGTATAAACCAGGTCTAAACTAGAGGTAGGTCTAAAATAAGGCTAGGCTAAAGCAGGCATATGTATACCGTAAACTAGGCCAAAATCAGGACAAAATAATGTAAACCAGGTCTAAACTAGAGGTAGGTCTAAAAAAAGGCTAGGCTAAAGCAGGCATATGTATACTGTAAACTAGGCCAAAATCAGGACAAAATAGTATAAACCAGGACTAAACTAGAACTATACCAGATACAGGTGGACTAAACCAGGTCTAAACTTCTTAACTTTGTATACTGTACACTGTCGGACCTTAAACAGCCAACAGACAGTTTTGAAACCTACAACCAGACAGCTGCTGGGCCAAAGAAGAAGTCTACCTAAACCAAGTCCCTCAGATGTCAGATAAGATGGTTCTATTGCAATTTGACTGGACAGTGGCCATTGATGTAAAGTCCAGCAAAGACAGACTGCCTTATGAATTTACATGAATACACAGATGCTTGGAGCTGACCCCCTTTGTCAACTCCCGCCCTCTTTGGATACTGGACAAACTGGACTTCATTCTCATTTAAAGGCAGGGTGTTTCTTTTTCATCATTTATATTTTGCATTTGCCCACTCGACAGGAGCTTTACAAGGACTTGGCAGAATGGTTAGCTCTTTTTGGCCTTACAGCTTTACTTACTTTACTAACTGCAAGTGAGTGTTCAGAAGAAAAGTCTAAATCTACTCAAATGACCAAACTTCAGAAGTCCACTTTTATACATTTATGAAGGACAGGTTCTTTGCACCATTTCATCAGTGGTTGTAGGCTGCTCACCTCTTTGTGCTAATCCCAGGCAAATTCATAAATAAAATAAATATATATATACATAAAAAAAAGAATCCCAGGGGGGTTAATGGATAGAGACAAGACAGTGATTCAGATGCTCAATTTGCATTTTGCAGCAGAAGAAAATACAACTATTTGACTGATACTACATTTTACCTTGCATGCAGTATTGTATCTATAGAGTTTTAAATGGGATTTTTTTTTTCTTGATACACCACGCGTTCAAGAAGCATTTATGTCTCTTACTCAAGGACACTCCGTCACGCTTTGTGCCAATCGATCCAGTGACCTTTTGGTTAAGGGAGAGAAAAAAAAGCTCTTTTACTAAAAAAAACCCAGAAAAAACAAACAAAAAACACAGTGGTTGAGGAGGTGAACTTAAACGTCATCTTTAAACAGCTAACATGATCCTATTAACCAGACGAATAAGTCACATTTGCACCCAGAATAGGTTGAAATCTTAATCCTCTTAAGCGTCGTCTTCATGTGGAGGAATATGTCTGATCTTGCACATTCTACCAGGAGTGTTTCCAAATCGTAGTACATTGAAACCAGGGCTAAACCAGGACAAACCAGATCTAAACTAGTACTAACGTAGAGATAGTTATACCACAACTAACCCAGAGCAAAACCAGAGAGAGAAAAGTGAACCAGACATGAAACAGGCCAAAACACATATGCTCCAAAGCCCTGACTGTATAAACCTGAACAATACCAAGCCTGAATCAGGACTAAACCAGGACTTAACTAGACCTAATCTAGGAATTTGCATGTGTCCATAGCCAATGAATATACCAGTTTACAAGCAAGACTAAACCAGTGCTAAATCCGACATGAACAAGATCTAAACCAGGGCTAACCAGAACTAAACCAGGTCTGAACTAAGAGATGGAAGAAAACAAAGGATCATATAAACCAGTCTGAAATCCATTTTCTGCAAAGTCTGAGAATCCATCCATTGATTACAGACAAGACCATGCTCAAAAGGCCACTTGAAAACTTCACAGTGCTCAAGTTCTTCTTCTGCTCAATCTCACCAGGCTAAAGCATTTGTATTCTGAGTCGTTGTCCTCTCCGCTTGGTTTCATCCCGGGCCTGATCGATGGAAGCGGGGCGTGCGAGCCCGAGTTTCGTGTCACTGTGTAAATGAGGGCTTCCGTCAGCACTTTGTTGTTCCAACTTTGATGCTTTGTGTTTGGAGAAGGTGACATGAGCTGTGGTGGGATGAAGGGATTGTGATGAGTACAGGTAAAGGAGCAAGATGCATTGTGCTCAGAGACACCCATTGATTGAAAAGGCATGTCCAATGTGCGGCACAGGAGCCAGACCTTGTGTACGGTATCAATTCAAAATGGCCCTTAGCTTCCTTAGCTTCATCTTCTTCATCCAAGCAACTATGGGCCTCAGGTGGGCTACAACCAGAACAATGGACACAGGGCTGACATGGATATCCTCATATTCATTTACTCTGGGCTATTTTAGATTGACCAAACTTCGTCAATTCTTAGAGCCAGTCCAAGCAACTATGGGCCTCAGGTGGGATACAGCCGGAACAATGGATACAGGTCTGACATGGATATCCTCATATTCATTTACTCTGGACTATTTTAGATTGATCAACTTATGTGTATGTCTTTGTATGGTGGGAGGAAATTTTAATTATTGAAAGGATGGATAGACTATCGAAACCTAGGCTGGCCTGAAGATAGAACCCACAACCTCCTTGCTAAGAGGCAGGAACTTTAACCACCAATGCCTCTTTGCGTCCACATTGTACCCCACACACTCACATAAGGCTCAGATGATAAGGTATAGCTTCAACCAGTCAGAATTTCTTGCAAAAGTGCAGAAAGCTGTGAATATTAATACAATCTTGGGTCATTGGCTTCTTCCTGTCTGGTGGGCAGGTGGGTGAGGAGTCATACTGGGTTTTCACATGGTTAATTATTCTCAGTTGTCCCAGTTAATCCTTGAGCACCAAGGTTCAGGCAGATGCGGCAAAGATGGCGGGTGCCAAAACCGCACATCTGCTGCAAAAAGGAAGGAAGGAAAGAAGGAAGGAAGGAAAGAAGGAAGGAAGGAAAGAGAGAGGATAGTCATCACTGTGCACACTTTTCCTCGGTACAGCTTCCTAGGTGCTGGCAGGTAAAATTTACTTATCACGAGGCTTAAATTAGTTTGTGAACTAGCGCTCCTATGCCTGTAAACCCCCCAATACACACACACACACACACACACAAGTACACACACACACACAAAAGAGGCTATTATTACTACAGTTGCAGTCGGTATTGCTATTATTTCTATTTTGGTTGACACTGTTGCTGTCCCCATTAACATTATTACTATTATTTATTTATTTATTATTTTATTTTACGTATAACAACATATATCTTTGCAATATTTAATTTATGATTATAAATCTGCAAGACTCTATCACATACCACTGTATCGCCATCTCACCCAGATAACCTCACTATCACATACCACTGTATCGCCATCTCACCCCGATAACCTCTCTATCACCAACTCACCCACATGTTCTTATTTATTTATTTATCTTATTTTTGGTAAAAACTTTCTTTCCTTGCTGAATTTTCACTTAATCTTCACGACCCTATCTCCCATCGTCTCTCCCATTATTCTGCGTCTCCCTCTCTGGTCCCAATTCCCAATCTCCCAATTAATATGACCCAATCTGACCATCAACTGGGACAGACCAACTTGCTCCAGTAGATGCGGAGCCATCTTTGCCAGTCCCCTCCGCAGGGTCTGGGGGGACCCATCAGTTATGCCACACCACAAAATGAAATTATAGAGAAAATAGAGGAGTATGAAAGGAACAAGAGGAGATAAAAGGAGCTGGAAAAAGAGGAAAATATATATAAATAAATAAACACCTACACACACACATTATATTGATGCTATATAACAGAAATAGCATTTATTATTATTAGGGCTTTTTTTGAGTGTATACACCCCCTTCCCAAAGTGTTGTCACGATGTTGTTGTTTTGTATTGTTATTTTTCACAAAATAAATAAACTAAAATAAAAATAAATTTGTTTGTGAAGAAGTAAAATAAAACAAAAATATGTTCAGCTATTTTGCACAAGAAAGGCTTAATAATAAAAGGAAAATACCAAATATGATTTCTCTAAAGTAAATGCAAATATTCTTTATGAATTGTACAGTTAAGGTTGAGAATGAAGCTCCAATCTTGCCTGTGTGCCGCATCATTATTTCTTCATTAGTAGGAATTTCATTCTTTAGGTTTTTACGAATTATCCAGAATCCTCCAGGCGGGAGCCGCACATTTTAATCAACCTTAAGCTTTGACAAAAAATCATCTCACCGATTTTATTTACATTTCATAAGAGAAAAGTATGCATATTCATTTGTGGCATTGTCTTTACCCTCCGACTATGAATAACAAACACGGTTGGAAGGAGAAAAAAAATGGAGAAATACAACTGCAACAATGGCTCCTTCATTACTCAAGGCTCAATGGCATTTCTGTTACTGTCGCTCAGGGTTACATAATGTCATCATATAAAAGTCGACTTCTCATTCTCTATGGCTCTCTAATAGTAAGTGTTCTTATTTGACAGCAATGTACAAAAGGACCTTCTTTACATTCAGTACTTCATAGGTATAGCTGACATTGGATTTCAGAAAAGCTGAAAGAAGAAGAATATAGATATGATTAAAAAATGATGTCACTTGTTGGCTCTTATATCTTAAAGAAAATCTATTTTATAGTGTGTGTAAATATATAAATATATAATATAAATTCTGCAGTGGCAAAAAATATATGGTAGTGCCAGGACTTGACATTTAGTTTTCCTGCATTTGGCCCATCCTTCAATGCAATGGTCAGGTTTTGGGTTGATGGTTAAAACCAAAATCCTTGAGCAAACCCACACAGGCACGGAAAGAACATAGCTTCATCTAGTTCAGAAATCACTTACGAAATCACGCTTTTCTTTTTTCATTATATAAGACTCATCATCATTCAGAGGGTAGCCGGTTCAAATCCCCACCCGAGCGTATACTGTTGTTGTGTCCCTGGGCAAGACACTTAACCCACACTGCCTATGAATGAATGGGGTTGTGGAATTGGTGTTCGGTGGTGGTCGGATTGGCCGTAGGCGCAGACTGGCAGCCACGCCTCTGTCAGTGTGCTGTGTGTTATGGTAAAACGACGAGGTGGGTAAGAATGAAGTCGGTCACGAGTGGCCCAGCTGCACCGGGCGACACACACACACGCACTCAAATATTCACACAGGTGGAAACGATTGTCCCCTGTGTCGTGCCTACGACTCTCCATGCGTGCCTGATGCCATCACCATACGCTGCAGAGAGCTGATAGCATTTTGGCCCACGCTGTGCCACTTTCCCCAGTGCAATCCAATGACCCATGGCTCTGGCTCTGTCACAGGGAGCCAGACAGAGGGGCCCTCCAATGCCGTCATATCACCCAACTTGTATTAAGAAGACTGAACAAAAGTGTCTGAAATCCTATGCAAAAAACAAACATGAAAGCACTAGCACAGACCACCGATGCTAGCAATGGTGGGACCAGGTAAAGCTTCAAAACTGACTCAAAATTTTGTGTCGTTGTGCCGTTTGTGTCCCTGTCTACCTTTCATGTGTGCGCTCAGTGGAATGCAGTGCAGTGACCTGGCCTGTCAGTGGTGTCAGCTGTAACTCTCCGAATCTAAAAGTGCTCATCTAGCTCCACACACTGACAGGATGATTACCCTTTTCATCATGACTGCGAGGTCTTAACATGAGCTGAGGCCTCTCCCCTGTAAAAAGCTGTGTGGGGCTAACAGAGCGGGAGGGAGCAGGGGAGAAGAAGAAAATGGTGTAGAAATTGGTCCAAGAGATGCTAATGTCAGAATTCTACAGACAGGACTGGATATTTATCACTTAAAGAGTAACTAAAACCTAAAGCAAAATGAACACCCTTCAGGTTAAACAGGTTAATATGTCATGGTACATGTCTATGTCACAGGCTCTGATAGGCCCTTTTGAGACACCCGTGACACACCTGTAGTGAATCAGGAGTTTGATTTAGGAGCATGGCTCACACCACATTCCCCCCAAACCTTGGCCCAGCCCCTCAAATTTGAGCTGTTGTTTACTATGGATCTGACCAATGTGTTTAGTTACACTTTAAACTTCATATAAATACATGTTTTTACAATTGTTCATCAACTAGAAGCACAAGAACAACGACCTCCATCAAGGCATTGGCAGTATGTTGCAATGGTAAAGAACTGGTAGCTTACATTACATCCAGTGAGCCACAAACCCACATTGGTTAATACAATCTAAGGATATTCATTTCTACATCTACTGATCCCTGGTGGTTGGAGTTGGTATCTAAACCCTAAAGTATTGGATCCAACTTTGTTAATAATATTGTGTATTTAGAACTGCACTGAAAAGTACTAGTTTTATTCTTAGTCTTTATTCTTTCTTACTGGCCATTTGAAAATGTCTTGTAAATATGTATATTTGACTCTTCATGTTTTAGGGTGACTTTTAAGATCTGTCTATGGACTGCAGATGAAAAATAATTATATATTGACAGAAATGTGGATTAATATGCACTGCCCCTGAAATAAAAAAATAAGATAAATAAATAAAATTAAATAAAAAAAAATAAATAAAAATAAAAAATGAATAAATATAAAAAAAATAACATTGTTTTTTGGCTTATCTTACTACAGTAACAAACCGGCCAATACATCAATCACTTCTTTTGTATTGGTGAAAAACAATTGCATTTTTAAGATTATCTCTCTACAATCTGTATATACTTTAGACTTGTTTGTACACAGCACTAATAGTATATGCCATGGTGGAGTAATGCATTAGGCCTATATATTTGTATTGACAGGAGGTGGTGACTACAGCAATTGCATCATCATTTGAGCCAGCAGGTGTAAGCGTTGAATAAAATCTGATAACAAGGTGTCACTTATTGCCACAATGTTAATCAGCCCCTACACAACTGATATTAGCAGTTAATTTTATTAGCACGTAAACATGTGGTAACATGACTAGTAGCAGCTGTGAGCAAGTATGAGCATAGGTAACTAAAGGAGAAGTACTTACTGCATGTGTAAGCACATATGGTAATTAAACTTACAAGAATTATCTAAGATGGGCCACAAAGACATATGTTTTTATTTACCTAAGTAATATTTAGTTGTATAGACCCTTTCAAAGTTTGTAAACAGAAAGTTCTGAATTCTGGAATGAAGGCAACTGGAGGCAAGACCGTAATACATTTTCAATGGAGAAATTGGAATTTGCTACAAAATATTCAACCACTCTGCTACATGTAGGGGATGTCAGAGCCTGGTTAGGAAACATTATTGAATGTACCTCACATTTTATGTTTGTTAATGTACACATTCCTCAGGTAGCATTTGGCTGGTGGTAAAATTCCTGATTTTTAGGTTTTACTGGACAAATCCTTAGAGAAATGTTGTGTGTTGTTTTTTTGTTGTTGTTGTATATTCATAATTATTCTATCCCTCAAAGATATTCCTTTTTTTCATTTAAGTTCATTGAGTTTTGCCTCCAATCACCTCCATTCTGGAGCTTTCCAAATGACAAACATCTTAAAGGGTCTATAGCGTAACATTGAGTTGTAGTGTAATGTTGAATCTAAATATGTCTTCTTTGCATAATAATCTTTACACATTTATCTGAATAAAAGAAAAACTAAATAAAGTAAATCATTAAAATTACTTCCTCTTTGGCACACAGTTAATATGCACTTAGCCTGTTTTTTCTCTGTCTTGTTTGGGGACTGGGAGCGTCATTAGTGAAGATTCCATCAGTGTCAGTAGAAATGGTTGGCTCCATCTGCTCTGCTCAGTTACTGTAGGGATTAATGGTCAGGGGTGAGACGCACACCAAATCCCTGCTCACTACCCATCACTGCTAATCTACAGCCTGCTCCTAATCCTCAGAGAGACTCCCTCATAATCCCACAATCTGATCTGATAAATGTTTGTTTACATTTGTGCATTTAAGGGGTATTAAAAAACATGTTCCATATGAAGGTATGCACTTGCAATGTGTTAATTCTGGTGGTAAACCTACCAAATTTATCAAGCTTATGTTCAGTTTCAATCTCAGGTTTGACCATACTGTCCCACAATTATGTGTGTCAGTTAAACTCAAAAATAAGGAGTGGGAGGACAATGTGAAATGCAGGTGATTCTATTGTACACAGTATACTTGACAATGTTGTTATGTCTGCTGCCTGTCAAATAGACCTGAAGATGCTAAACGTGGTAGGGCACCGATGCATGTATTGTTCGTCACACAAATTTTTTTTTTTCTCTTTGTAAAAACTCAAAACAGGTCAATTTGACGCAAAGGCAACACAAGGGTTATGTGTTGGTGGTAGCAACTCTGTTCCAAAACAAATTTCTCTAAGTTAACTAAGTTAAGATAAACTAAACTAAACTAAGCTAAACTAAAATAAGATAAACTACGATAATCTAAACTAAGCTAAGAATCTTGTCATTGCTATGATGAATTTAACTTATTTTCCTTTTTGTGTGCGCAGAACTACCAAATTGCTGGGTTGCAGGTTCTAGAATGTGATGATGCCATTACCACCATGTATCTAACAGTCATTTTCCTGCCCCACATCTCCCATTGACATGTTTAGGACTAGAATGATGTCACCTGCAACCCAGCAAGGGTAATTCACAAGTAATAATTAACCATTGAAAAATCCTTACCCAGATTTTAACCTTTGAATTGAACTTCACCCGGATGCATGAAAACCTTCACCAACTTCACAGGAGAGGAAAATGTAAAATATAAAATAATCTTCCTTGCAAATTTTATCGACCAAAATCATAGCCATGACAAAAGCTTTCCTTCAGTGTCCCTGATAGTGTATATTTGAAAAGCACACTTTCTGCCTGTAAATGAATACACTTTGAACGTATACAATGTAATGTGCAGTTGGTGTAATAGATCTACTTCCTTCAGCTCCTGACACTGTGAACCCAATAGCCGCGCTTTAGCCTCTCTGATAATTAAAAGATGCATTGATCTTTTTCTTTCCATTTGTATGGCCCTCCCCTTTGCAAAGATCCAGTTCCTTATTTCCTGGCGGATTTATTTATCACCCACAATGCCACTGGGGTGCTATCATTCACAGAGTAAAAGAGGAGAGAGCGAGCCAGAGAAACAAGTGCAAGGGAACAGGGAAAGTGTGCTCTTTGTGCCCTGGCGTCAGCATACAGATGGTGGGCCATTAGTGGACATGGGGGCGTTATTAGCACAGGTGAGAGAGTGCACTTCCTGAATTCTCCATGAGTGCCACTTTTCCCAAGGAACTCTCACGGCATTGCATTGAAGTTGTGGTATTAAGTGCAATTATTAAACGCTCTTATTAAGTCAAGGTTATAAATACTCTATCTATTAAGCCAGAGTCTACATCCCTCAGAGTCTTGAAGATTTAAATTGGAGATCTTCTAGTTCAGGGGTAAATGCTCTCTCATTCACACAAATTCACTGTTTGATTGTGGAACGAGCTCCCTATCCAGAGGTTGATTGTTTATTTTTACATAAGGTGCCTGAGTTTTCAAAAAATATATCCCTCAGAGTCTTGAAGATTTAAATTGGAGATCTTCTAGTTCAGGGGGTAAATGCTCTCTCATTCACACAAATTCACAGTTTGATTGTGGAACGAGCTCCCTATCTGGAGGTTGATTGTTTATTTTTACATAAGGCGCCTGAGTTTTCAAAAAATATATCCCTCAGAGTCTTGAAGATTTAAATTGGAGATCTTCTAGTTCAGGGGTAAATGCTCTCTCATTCACACAAATTCACTGGTTTGATTGTGGAACGAGCTCCCTATCTGAAGGTTGATTGTTGTTTTTTTTTACATAAGGTGACTGAATTTACACAAAAAAATAACCCTCAAAGTCTTGAAGATCTATGTTGGAGATCTTCTAGTTCAAGGGTAAATTCTCTCTCTCATTCATACAAAATCACTGGTTTGATTGTAGAATGAGCTCCCTATCTGGAGGTTGATTGTTTATGTTTACATACAGGCACCACTTTGGTTCGAAAACCCAAATCTAAACATCTTTGCTCCTTGATGGCAAAAACCATGGCTAGAAAGTGAAATTATCCATCACGTTTTAATACATTTTAACAAGTAAATGAATGTCACTTCATTATTATTTCAATTCAGAATAACCAGTGATGATTTGTGTTTGTATTTGTACCTATCTGTCCAAACATGGCAGGCCTGGATAGTAAATCTACAAAAACAGCTTTTTCATCTTTGCCAGGGTAGAAGTGCAGGCCAAGGGCATCACTCTTTTTCATGTTTTTTTTCTTTTAACCCATCCACCTTGAAATGGGGTTGTGGGCAGATCAGAGGGGCACTGAGATAAATTGGACAGCTGACCTTTGAAAGCTAATTGGGTGTGAACAGCGTAAAAAACCCACTTACATATGAAAGTGGTTAACCTATTTTTTTACAATCTGAATTTCAAATAAATGCACAGTGCTTCATACTTGAATAATCGTTAAGACCAAACAGGTTGTGTTTTCACCTTGATGTTTGTTGTCTGTTACACATTTTGCCAGGCAACTCACAAAATATTAGATGGATTTTGATGAAATATTCAGGAAAGGTCAGCCATGGGCCAAGGAAAAATAAATATCAGTATTTGTGGTGGTTTTGGACCTGAAATACTTTACTATACTAATGCATTTTTTAAAGTTTTGTGTCATTGCAAAATAGGGTCAAATATACTGACAAATCATAAAACAATACAATGCATCTCCTTAGGTAAATATTTAAAGTCCATAAAAAATCAATACAAAAATGTATTATGCTGATGGAATGGGTTTTTATTGTTGGTAAAATGTTCACTACTGGGCCCCAGGGTACAATGAGGTTATGACCCCTCCAGGGGAATAAGAGGTGTTGTGATGGGTCACACGTTGTATTGTCTTTTACCATCTGTCCCTGGGTCTTCCTGACAAAGCTCATGTGAATGATTACTCAAAAGGACTCTTTGAATGACAACTGTTGTTTAATTAACCTAGCTCTGTTATCACAGTGACCAAATGTGAAACGTTTCACTATACCCCCTGATGGCAACTAAGCAGAGTTGATTCCTAAATGCACACAGATCCATGCAGTGAATATATCTGGAAAGAACAAATGCAATGAAACACATGCTGTTACTCTAGCTGTTGATTAAAACCACAAGTTTGTGTGTCACTTCCATGTTCTGAGAAATGTGTCACAAACACAAAATATCTGTTCTTGTTGACATTTTGAAGTTACTTTAGTCATCTTTAGAATTAGTCAAAATCTAACTAATGTAGCAATAGTAATTATCTCTGGCTTTGTGTCTATTAATTAATGTATTCTGTATTTTCCCATAATCTTTTTTGTTTTATATATAATTGAGTATGTGACCTTGTTCTATGTTGTAACGTAGGTCATCTGTAGTCTGTAAAGGCCAATAATAATAATAGTAATAATAATAATAAGAAGAAGAATAATAATAATGGATTGGATTTATATTGTATTTTACAATGTCCAAGGCTTTCTCAAAGTACCTACATATTCATATATATATATTTTTTGTATCACTCATTCACTTCTCAGTCACACTGACGGAAGCGTAGCTGGCAGTTTGCACCTACGGCCCCTCTGACCACCACCAAACACAACCCCATTCATTCATAGGTAATGTGGGTTAAGTGTCTTGCCCAGGGACACAACGACAGCACGTGCTTGGACGGGGAATCAAACCACCAACCCTCTGGTTGAGGGGTGAGTGCCTACCCACTGCACCACTGCCTCCCCACAAAGTGTCAAAGTGATAACCCATCAAGTCTGATCTGACTAAAGTATAACAAATAATACTATAGACAGATACTTTACATCATAGAACAGGGTCAGATAAAGCATTTTGTAAATTTGAAACACATGGACTACACCTTTAAGTTGCTATGTTCTCCGTTTGCTGTGGTGCACAGCTGAGCCTGATGGTCCTGGGCTCCACGGGCGGATCGCTCACCCGTTCAGCCTGTCAAGTTCTGGATCTCTGTATATTGATTCAGTGAGCATGGCGCTTTGGAACGACTTAAAATGCATCTGGTGGTGTTGTCAAGTCATAACTGTAACAATTACCAAACTGGAGGAGGCATGCTTTTGAAATAAGGCCCCAGCTCCGCCATCGCCATCCAATTAACGCTGCGATGCTCCTGACTGAATTCCCAGTGTTAGCACGGCTGAAAGGTTATCCGCGCAGTTAAGCCCGGTGCCTGCGTAATATCCCAGCCGCAGCCACTCGGAGGGAGCCGTTTATTCGCCGACACGGAGACGGATCTCGATTGGAGCTGGATGAAATGTGCGTTATGCGGAGAGAGCCCTTTGTGAATGGAGATTGAATTACCCAGAAGCCCTTCTCGGGGTTCATTACAGTCAGGGGATTCAAGAGATCCTGATTCATGGCTTCCTCCTGGTCGTCCTCTTCTATTCTTTTTCTCTGTCTCATATGTACACGGGTTTTTGTGAAAGAGCTGTGCAAATGGGCAAACTAAAGCAGTAAACAGTTATAGTAGAAATGCTTTTTACTATATGACATAGAAACTCAGGAGATGGGGGGCAGGAAAATGACTGTTGTTAATCTGCAGATTTTGCATGTGGTTGGATAGATACAGGAGAGTAATGGACCTTGTCACTAATAGAAATGATTGAATTAAATTGTACTTTTTTAATTTAATTTAATTGTTTGTTTTTTTTTTTTTGGGGGGGGGGGGGTATTTCTTATAAAAATAACATGGAGTTAATACCGAATTCTGGCCCCTGCCCCCCCATCTGAAGGTATGGCATCATCACGTTCTAGAATCTGAAAACAACCAATATGGCAAAAAATGCTGTAAAATGCTTCCAAAAAAATGTCAACCTAAGAAATTCGATCTGAGCATCACTGAATCTGTCTGTTTTCATTCGTATGAAGAGACAGAAAGATGTGAGCAGTCTACCACCGCTGATGCACTGGTGTAAAGAACCTTGTACACAATAGACTTTTTGAGGCAAGGTGTTGTCATATACATATCTAAGATACATTTAGCTTTAACTTACAGAAAAAAGCATATGATACCATTCCTAGATCTTATTCTTGCCTTGAGACATCTAAGAATGCAGAAATGTTATATACTTTTGCATGTACAAAGCAGAGACTACGGTCAAGAAATCACTGATCATCATGGGTCCTGAGAAACCATGGACGAGTCATAAAAGTTCATAAATGTAGTGCTTTTCAGTTTCTGTTTGAAAGTATCTACCACACTTTTTCCATCGTAGCCAAGCGCGATCTTATTTTTTAGTACTCCTCTGCAGACATTTCCGCAGTATGAGGACAGCCAATTACACAGTGAGGTAAATGTCAAGGTCAAAGCAGTGACACATGGAAGCAAGAGGTGACAGGCCAAAGCAGAACCGAACCCTGGGCCGGGAGCTTCTTGACTGAACATTTGTGCAGAACAAAAACCATCCTCTTCCAGCTATCCTCCAGATACACTGTAAAACTCGACAAGTTATTTTACTCACTGTCTAATTAAAAGTGTATTCTTGATGTTTAATTTAGGGGTTGCCTATCCCAGCAACCATAGATTATAGTCGCGACACACCTTGGACAATAGCCAGTTAGTCACAGGGCTGACGCTTTAAGACACAAAATGCCTCTGTCATTTTGTGTCTTAAAGCGCACTCTGTCACTCTGACGGAATATTGTTCATGTGAGAAACAATACATATGCAATATTTACTGAGAATTTTTAACTGATCAAAGACTCCTATGCAATCCAAAAATTGAAGAAACTTATTAACAACTAATTAATTATTTCTTGAGACTAAAACCCCAACGTGTACAGATGACAATGCTGATACTGTGTTAACGGACTTAATTAATTGTCAGTGTGTTTGGACCTTCATGCAGCTCGGATTACTTTTACGACTCTACAACCCGGGGTCACTGGAAGATGCATTGATTTGACGTGCTGACTCTGTGTGAAAGTTTGATAATAATTCAACAAAAGAACTGCATATGACGTGTGTACGTAATATGTTTATGTGTACAGTTTTGAGTGTGAAATGTGTTTTAATGTGTATTCAGATAACACTATGCCATAAAGAAAGTTGAATTTTTGGTCATGAATTTGGTTTCATTTATGCATGCCACTTTTCTCCTCCTCAACGCTTACCTCCTAACAATGCCTAAGAAGTTGTTCAGTTTTGCCAGAGCAGTTTGGAGAGAGTTTTCACGGAGTTCGGAGAAAGAGTTGAAGAGTTTTCTTCTCTCTTTAAGCACGCGCCCGTCGAAAGATGTGTTTTGGACTAAAACTGCAGCTACGATATATCACAATTTTGGACCGATGCATACGTTTTTCTTCCTTTTTAAAGTCACTGTGAAGAACTGCCTTCATCAAGCAGCAGCACATTTTTGGTTTTAGACTTTTGCCTGTAATTTGCCATTAGTGAGAGATGTGGCTTTCAAGCTCCCTGAGTCACCCTTGGACAGCAGAGTACAGCATCTCA
Organism: Philypnodon macrostomus; assembly: GCA_036025475.1. NCBI lineage: Eukaryota > Metazoa > Chordata > Actinopteri > Gobiiformes > Eleotridae > Philypnodon > Philypnodon macrostomus. The sequence continues at coordinate 14,483 of JAVQKC010008548.1, forward strand.
GCTAAGTCTAGCACTAGACCACCAGCCGACCCTTCAGTCTGCTACTGGACCAGATCCACCTGCAGACCTCTTGTTGGGACATTTCTGAACCTACAGGACCATTGTGGCTAAATGTATCGTCGTCTTGATCCCAAAAAATGTAACTTTCTAAATAATTTCATCTGCTTTTGGATAATTCAGTCAATTCATAATTCTTTCTGTAATTTATTATTAGATTATTTGCATTTTTTGAATATTCAAATGCCGTCTGTTGATTTGTTTTTTTCAATAAAATCCCATAAAAGACATTTCTCTGATAAACTGTATTTTTGCTTTACTTCTAGAATAGTCACTTTTTGGTGCTCCATCTATTAAGATCTTAAATCGTAAATCTAACGTAACATCGAGCATTTTCTCTACAGCGGCCCAACTTGTCATATTTTATAGTGCAGTGCTATTTATAGTGGGCTAACCTTTTGTAACCGGGCCCCTGTCCAAGCACTCTCTCTGCCTCTGTCAGAGGATGGCCAGCAGATCGCCACATCCTCTCCAGCCCGGAGTTAGAAGCAATAATTATGCCGACTCTTCAACTTGTGAATCCTCATTGTTGACCCTCCGGGGGCCCCACTCTCATCTCAGCTGGCCAATGAATATAACAATGGCTTCAAGAGTAAATTACCTTTCATCATCTTCTGTCACACTCAGATCGCTGGAAAGGCCCATTAAAGCAGAACCTGTAGTCTTAAACAATCAGAACAGAGGGATGCGAGTGTTTGGTCACAATTGCTTTGTAAATGTCAAATTATGTTTTGAAACTAAAGTCAATTTCTCCAACAGACCAACAAACTTATAACATAATAATTTGGATAATGACCAGCAGAGGTGGATGAAGTCTAAATGTGTTTATAGGTAAAACTGCTAGCTCAAAATACAATTGTTCAGTAAATATATATAAAGCAATAACTTCAGAAAATGTTCTACTGCTTAGAATAACTTACATCTTTGCATTTCCACACCAGAATTTACTACATCAATGATAGTGATAACACTATGCCACAACTATATCTCTACCGGCCTTGACTTTTATGGAGTGAGTATACCAGTTTACCTCTGTAATTAAACAACCTGCAATTAACTTGAATGATTTGATCCTTGACATTTAACATGTAAGAACCTGTCACTTATTGTACCAGTGTGCTTGAGTCAGGTGGCTCTTGCCGTATAGTCCTGGCGATGCAGCACTTTTCCTCTGGCTCCCTCCTCGTCCAGATGCCTCCCTCCACACAACAGCTGCAATTTCACTAATAGACCAGCATTTAAACGCATCTGCTCAGAAGAGCCAGTTATGTTCCGACCAGACGCATTGTACGGCACTGACATTTTCACAGGAAGAGCAATGTACACACAGTATACAAAGAGAAGAGCTGGCTGTTTTTAATGTACGCAGATATGACAAATGCAAAGTCAATGCTAAATGGCTTTGTGTACAAGAAAACACCTTGTGATGCATGGTTCAGTAGCAACCAAGACAGGGGTGGGTAGAGTAGCCAAGTGACTCAAGTAAAAGTAAAAAGTACTCATTCACATAATTACTCGAGTACGAGTAGAAAAGTACTAGTTGAAAAATGTATTTGTTTGAGCGTAATTTAGTAAATGTAACTGAGTAAATCCCACCAATGGTACTAGATCAAGGGGTCCTAATTATTTTTTATTGTTTTTATTTTTTTTACCTGGACCCCCAAAATAATGGCAAGGAAGCCTCGAGACCCCGTGTCCCCAGAAGGTGTTAAAAAAAGGGCAAAATACCGACAGTATATAAAAACATGCATGTTTGTATTGAAACACACTAAAGTTACGACCATCATGTTATATATGAGAACAAATAATTATTTCTGTAAACCTTTTCGAGACCCCCAGTTGGGGTTTCACAATCCCCGGATTTTTGGACTTTTCACTTTTGGAACCCCTGTACTAGAATTCCTAAATTCAACTTTTTACTTCCTACATCAGCGCCGGCCACATATTTATTGTAATATTCTAAAGTCTAATATCTAGTCCAATCACATGAGAGCAACCTTAAAGACAGTGTGAGTGTCAAAGTAAAGTGACTGCATAATTCCCAAAAATATTGTTTTGCTTTCCATGCAGTTGGGGGAAAAAATCCAAAGCATGCGCATGTGTGAAAAAAGAACTCATCGATGCCTTAGTTCCAGCAGAACTCTAAGTGCATTGAAAAAATGTACTTCAAATGGTGGCCGACAAAGACTGTACTACACAGTGATTTTGCATTATACTATACTAATAAAACATGCTACATCCCGATTTCTTGCATATTTTGAGAGCCCTTCTCCATTGTGCCTTTGGTATCCTCAATATTTTCCGCCCATCATCCACTTCATCAGCTCTCCGCCATATTTAAGTGCTGTTTCACCACACTTATTACTGTTTTGGAAGAGACTACAGCAGTGAAGTAGAGGAAAAAAACCGGTACAACAAATCAGCATCGCTTGGTATGCATGGAGCGGCTGGAGCGATCGTGTTCTAAATTGACATGTGGCAGAGGGCCAGCAGTGCATTGCATTAGTCAGATGCCCTCATTGTAATAAAATGCAGTCGACAGAAAGAGAGTGTGGGGAGGGAAGAAAAAAAAAATGTGTGAGGCGCATTCTGTAGATTGAGATCTTATAAAGCAAGCTGCTGTACAATATATCTGGGCAGAAGCCAGGGCCAGGACGAGTAGATCGTATCAGCATACAGGATCACGCTGGACTAAATGAGATGACATTCACTTTGACAAATCATTTCCTCAGGCCGTGCACATATGAAGAAAAGAGAATTATTAGAACTGAAAATGTGCGTCGTTCAACAGCAAACTATTTAAAATTCTCTGATTCTTTTAAAAGTCTTTCCTGCTCACAGCTGTGTACAGAACAATATATTCCCCCGAATGTAGAGAGCCGCTGAACTGGGCACGGTGAGCTTATTTCTCAGTCTATGTAAGGTGTGCTGAGTAAAATATTTGACTTGTTTGATGCTATGCCAATATTAATTTCAATGTTCTGTTTTTGTGGTCTACAGGAGGAAGTAACAGCCACAAAGCTACTATTATGGATTGTCCCATCAAACACTATAGGCCTCAGTTTGTTTATGGTGTTGGATGTTTACATTTTGAATCAGCATACATCTGTACACAGGTAGATAAAGTCTTTACAATAAATCTTGGTAGAGAAATTGTGTCTAATGAATAAGTACTGCATTTTTATTGGGAACTCAATAAAACCGGGCTAGTTCGCAATCTGAACACGCATGCGGAAATGACATCGAACCAAATGTAATTATAGCGATTTATATAGCCACCAAAAGTTCCTTAAGTGGCGTCAATGAATGAGAAACACAAAACACAAGCTATAGCACAGGATACAGTTTATTCTGCAGTGTCCGCCCATAGCACTATAATGATTTCAGAAAATCTCAGAAAAGCGTTTTTTTTGCAGCCAACTACAAAATTGCAAAATTGGGTTGTTAAGTTAAAAGGGGTAATTTATTTTGGTCCCTTCTTCTCCATTGTGCAAAATGCAACAGCTTAATTAGTTTTGCTTAGATTAAGACAAACTCTTCTCTCTCTCCCCTGACACGTGAGTTCACTGTGATCAGCCATTTTGGGAACACTGTCTTCTTCTATGATTGCACAGCTCGTGATGTACCTGCGTAATGTGCGAGCTAACTTCTCAAATGCACACTTATTCTGGTGGCTGTCACTTTGCATTTTTTATTTTTTTATTTTCACCATATCACAGAGAATTTTTCTTTATTTAATGAATGAGCAAATCTGATTTCATGTATAAGCCTTCAGTTCTCGGCCTGGTCGGACTGCTGACCTGTCGTTATAGATTTGAAAAATGTGATTCTTAGAAAGGCGAGCAAATTAGGTAATGTTGTCAACCTGTATTTGAGAAGTCAAGACATCTGAATAATGATAGCTTTATAGTGATTTCATTTTCATACTGATATGACCATAAATATATTCCTATGCATAATACATGGTTTAGTGGAACATATTAGCAAGAAAGCTGCAATCTAACACAATCTATTACACTTTCAGGCGAGATTGAATGACTTGGTGACGGCTGTGACAGTGGAGGGAAAGTTGTAGTGATGCACACAAACAAGTCGGTTCACACAGACTTGTTTACTCCATGCGCAATATTGCTTCTCACTTATGGATCCGCGCTTCATCGACACGCCGTCACTTTTAACGTTGATTATAAATTGGAGAAAGCTCTGGATTCATTTCAGAGTAGCAACCGAGGAACCTTGCAATTGCTCAGTCCTAAACATCACCACGACATACGGGTTTGTTTAAGTTTGAATGTAAATATACCATTGCAACATAACGCCTTGGAGGAGGTTTTAATTCTCCATTTAGTTTTTTTTCTCATTGTGGATACTTTTCTTCTATATACGTCTTCTGCATTTGTAATTATTCCAGTTACACCATAAAGCCGAGTGTATTGTAATTGTGTTGCATTTCTGAGTGTCAAGCAAAGCATTTACATAGCCATAAAAACACCAATTTGTTCAGACAGACTGACCGTGTATGCAATTAAAAGTCTATCAACGGTACAAGTAAAAAGCCTAGCTCAATGAACTATAGTAACCAGTACTAGTTTAATGTTTTTTTGTCAGTTCTCTTCACCGAGGCAGTCTGTGAGACCTTCTGTGGGCTGTATTATACGGAATCTGTTTGAGAACACAGGGACAGGAGCTCTCAGATTGGTTGATCCTTTATCAGGTAAAATGTGAGTGGTAATGCTGGTGTTTTATTTCAAAATCCACAGCTTATTTACAGCTAATTTAATTTTTTTTAGTTCAAATAAAAAAAAAATAAACAGATTAGACTACAGACTGCTCGCCATTGTGATACGTCCTGGTTTGTGTGAGACCGTGACAGAGGGTTGAGAAGTGGAAAGGGGAGCGCATCATTCAAACGTTTAAACATAGATGTTGTTTGTTTGTTTGTTTGTTTTTCCTGCACGAAATAAGGTACTGCAACTATACACCATTGAGCATTAAAGAGTATTACTTTATAATGGACAGCCTTTTTCAAGATTAACCAACTAACTATTAACTAGTTGGCAGACAGACCAATTGTAGCCCTTTTTGCTAGCAAACACCACAACATTCACACTTCATCATCTATTCAGCCTAGGTGGGTAAAATGTGAACATGGCAGTTTGAAATGTTCTCCAGACTGTTCTACCCCAAAAGTAGACTGTCTGAGTAATATTAGCCATAGCAAACTGTTCCATAAGTGCTAGCTCTGCTTTAAAATGTCCCCATTTGGATGTGCTCACTGTTATCATCTGATGTACCCAGGCCTTCACCATGAGCAAAGATCTGCTCTGTGATAGGAATGAAAAAATGCTGAATGTGATAAAGCCAAGTGCTACTCCCAGTCAAACTGCACAGGCCCTTTTATTAAAGTTAATTCAGCTGACTTGGTATTTATTGTGGTGCCCTTAATTGTTTTACTCATTTTATATTGTGCCCTGCATCAGCACCTCCTGGCCTTTAAGTATTTTACTGATAATGCTTTCAACATCAGATGCATAATGCCATAGCAGACAAAGACTGCGCTGGAAAAAACAGAAAAGAGGACTCAGGCGTTCCATTAAATTACCGTGGAAGTTGGAAGCCATTAAGGAGACATTGCACTGGATCGAACCCGGACCACTGTTATCAGCACACAGTGATCTCTGGTGATGACTGGATGTACTCATTTCAATTGCTTATTGATTTGATTTCTCATATAGGGAGTGGTCTGCCTCCTTTACCGGTTGTGTAAAGGTTTCATTCATGTTTCCCAAATGCATCACTCTACACTCGCTTTCATTCCTAGTGCTGTGCTTTATGTTAAAGATATGGCAGCGTACTGAACTGGGTGGCGGCCTATGCTATCCTGTAGGCCTACTGTATTGAGTTCAGTTAATTACACTTTATTGCCCCTGTAAGGAAATGTGTCCTCTGCATTTGACCCATCCCTCAATGCCACTGGGGCAACCTGTCAGGAGCAGTGCAAAGCAGCACCCAGGAACCCATCTCCAGATCTTGACTCAGGATCTTGGTCTTAGCTGGAAGATTCACCTAAATGTGCATGTTTTGGGTTGATGGGGGAAACCGTAAAAAACCCACCCAGACACGGGGAGAAACATGCAAAAAAGGCCCTGGTGCTTGGTCCGGGACTCGAACCATTGACTCCATTCATCCAAAATGTAGCTTTGTACAGAAGTCAGTTTAAGAAATGAAAAATCTTTGCTTCTCTTTGCTCCACAACCTCCACACAAACATTCCTTGTGTAATTGAATTCATTATTTCAATGCCCAGTGGCAAAAACAACACATTTAATTGCTTCTGTAAACTCACTACACTCACAGAAATGACAGTGCCCCTTACTGTGCTATGTATCCAAATAATTCAATTATTCCTCCTTTTTACTTAGGTGTCTCAGGTGGCTAGAGCATAATCCAGACTACTATGGGCCTAAGAGGTACACCCTGAAATGTTGGGCCAACACTAAAAGACCACCATACACATTAAAACGATATTCACTACAGGGAAAGGCAATATATTAGCTTCAAACAAAAATAATATAGAATCATAAAATAGAAAAGTCTCACTGATCAAAACTTAGACTAAACTAAACCAGGGCTAAATCAGGACTAAACAAGGCCTAAGAGCTTTAAACCAACCCAGAGTAAAACCAGTTCTAGCACCAAGCCAGGTCTTAACCAGAACAACATTTAGGACTGAATTATGACCAAATAATGACATTTCAATTATTAGTGGTTCATTGCAGATAGACCGTAACATTATTAGGAGAACATAATTAGAGTTTCTGATGATTTGGAAATTGCATTGTGTTTGCTGATATCACAATAACAATGTGATATTATGTCCAACTAACAACCTGCCTGTTTCTGTCCAAACAGTCTGGCTTTCTATACATTAGGGAGAAATTCTCCAACTCATTCAAGTGAAAGTAAATCCTCTTCTAGACTAGAGGATCCCCGGAGGAGATGAACAAATGTAATTTGAGATGAAAATCGTCCACAAACGGGCTAATCTAGACGCTAATCTTATTGAGAGTGGATGCAGAATTACTGTGATAGAAGGAAGCTACATCTGGGGATTTGTTTAGGACTTGGCGAGCTCTGAGGGAACACATGACTCACATTTAGAATCATACGCAGGAGGTGATACACTGAAAATGAGTGCAGAAGATGTTTTTTCCTCTGGGAAGGTACACGGGGTTGTTCAACAGGATTTTTGAAACACATACGTGCATTGTTTTCTCTCCAACGTCTTCAGCTCTTCCTGCCAATATCCAAAGACAGTTGGTTAGGATCACGTGAAAGTGCTACAGAGCAACTAGCTTTTTGACATGTGTTGAAACATGAGAGTAGCGGAATGTCAAAAATAATGAAAATAGATCTTGAGAGAGGTGGGTATTGACATGTCTGAAACCAAAAACTTCTGAGAAATTCCCTTTTTATCAATAGTAGGTCTATGTATATTGCAGTGCTGTATAAACTAGCTCAACGTAAATCATTTGGTTTCTTTGTTCAAATCCTATATGCATTTACTTTTCTACAGTGCACAGTTCTGGGACCATATACAGAAATTGGAAGTTTTCATTTTCTTCACCCTTCTTCATCTACTTCTTGGGGTTATGGTAGAGTGATCTGTAGCCCATTACCTATGGGCTTTAGGTGGCTTACATCCTGGACTTAGAGTTAGCAACTTTACACTAGCAGGCTTGCAGTGATAGAAAAATTCTTGTACAGACCCTTTAAAATGTTGGTCGTATGGAATGGTCAAAATTCCGGAATGGAGGCGACTGGAGCAAGAGTGAGTTAACTTTACAGAAAAGTAGGATTTGTGGTGAGGGCTTGAATAATTCTGAGCATATAATGAACAAACTATTGTGGTCATCAGCATTTCTGCAAGGAGTAAAAGAGTTTTGCTTCCAGCCAAAAGTCTAACTGTTACTAATGTGTACATTAAATAAACATACAATGTGAGGTACATTCACTAATGTGTTCTAACCAGGCTCTGACATCACCTACATGTAGCA
>JAVQKC010008550.1:0-11233 GCA_036025475.1 Philypnodon macrostomus
TTCCGCCGTTGTCTCCGTTTCCCTGTTTCCTCCGTTTCCCTGTTTCCCCCGTTTCCCTGTTTCCTCTGTTTCCCTGTTTCCTCCGTTTCCCTGTTTCCCCCATTTCCCTGTTTCCCCCATTTCCCCCATTTCCCTGTTTCCTCCGTTTCCCTGGTTCCCCGTTTCAAACGTTTTTGGGACCATTTTTGGACTCCCTTTGTTGCCGTTTCCTTTTTTATTAACGTTTTTCCCTACGCAGTCTACATTTTGGTTCTCTCCCCTTGCTCCACATGACAGTATGCTTCAGGCAGAATGCTCAATGTATAAGTTACAATTCATCACTTCATCACTGATTACCACACTGTTTCATTCATCATTTAGGTCTAAAAAAGACACCAGGAATATTGACTGCATACCATTTGACCAACTGGCCATTTCACACTTAACATGTAAACACTCAAACCAATAGTTCTCTCATACATTTTAAGTCACTTAAAATCAGTTTTACATTTGGTTTGCCCATAGCCATAATGAAATGTTGTATAAAAGGGAATTAACTAATAAATAATAAATTCAAGTGAACTCAAAATAAATTCATGAATAATTAAAAAAGCCAGATGTATTACAAAATAATACATAACAGTGCTAAACCAGACCAGAGCATTTTTGACTTGGGTGCCAATTATTACAGTCAATCAGAATATTGGTCCCAGTTTGGGAAACACTGCTCTAAACTCCATCAAATGTAAAGACTCAAATTGTGATCATGGGAACAGTGTTAATGTTGAAGCAGTGTGACTTAACAGTAGAGTCTTGTGCGTCCTTACCGCCTCACGTTAAAAAGAGGAGGTCCAATCTCAAACCAAACATCAGCACAACACGCTCCTGTATTAAAACAACTCAGGCTCTGTTCCTAAAGCCGGGACAGGAGGTGTGGCTGAGGTGGTGACAGACGAGAGACCGCCTCAAGAGACGGACCGAGAGAGCCACCGAGAAAAAAAACAGGCACCTCCTCAGTTTTGATTTGGCAATACTGTATAATTGCTGGACTGATATTTTGGTATTCATTTTTACTGAGAACTTACATTTATTTTTCATTAGGAACAATATAGTTGTAGTACTCAGTGTTCTGATTATTCAAAAAAATCTATTTCAAGATTTTGTGTAAGTTTTTCAACATTCTCAATTATTTATTTTTGTTCATTGCATTGTCACTTACACATTAGAATCTGATTGGTCACTACTATACAGCAGTCTAAATGCTAATTGGTTGGTAATTCTGAAAGTTGAAAAAGGGCATCTGGACACGGACAAGGTGACCTCTACCTGGATGAATGACAACCTTCACCGTCGTCTAATTGGTTGGTAAATGACCACACAGAACACAGATGACATCAAGGGCCAAAAATCACAGACATTCCCTCCATTGTTGTTGAACTCAAATACCTAACTGTAATTAGCATTATTAGCATATTGGTATGTCTCTGTGGTTTTATTCAGTGGGAAAAGGAACTCTAAAGTTAAGTCTTCAATAGTTGAGAATAGTTGACCATGAACCTGGCTCAACATCTGGAGAAGCCCACCAGCAGCATTGAAGATGGGTCAAATGCAGCTGAAATAATGTCTTAACCAGATACTGTTATGTGGCAAATAAAGAGGTCACCTGTGTATGTATGTATTCACAGTGAACCATTATTAAGTCATTTCTGAGGTCCAAGCATCACGCCCCCATACGGCCCATAGTGCATCAGGAGTCCAACCACTCAGTGAACCTAAAAATAGTCAGCATCAGCATTTAGCACACAGTACAAACACGCTCCACCCGACCCCAACCAACCTTTTATTTCCTCTACACACAGACGTTTACTTACACCACCCAGAAACACGCTCTTTGTCTTTTCAGAAATTGGCTGTTTTTTGAGATTTTTTCCTTCAGTTTCCTCCTCTTTAGCAATGAGTGAGGAAAATGTGTGTTGATATAATATCAGACCGTGATAAATGTGAGTGTTGATTCCTGCTGAGCGGTACACTCCCAACATCACGTAGACGCAGCAAAAAGGGCTTTCCTGTGTTAATTGCCTTTGTCATTCCACCATTTATGATAAACACAATTTGGCTTGATCTTTTCAGTCAGGGGTCACCAAGACAGGTGATCCTCAAATCAATATTAGTGGCGTTTGTAGAGGCCTCTGTTCACCTTAGGCACTCCAGGATTCTTCTCACTGTCCAATGACATACATGATGAAGTTACAAATCAAAGTTAATCTAAATCTCTAAATCTCAACTAGACAGACTCCGCCTAACATAGCTGTAGGGAGTGGCCACCCTTGAGGGAAATCATCATTTTTGGTTTGATACTGACAACTTAATGAAAATCAATTTAACACGTAACGATGCAATTGGGGCACTAGATATGACTGTAAAATGTATAAAGTTTAATATTATTGATGCCAAATACAGTACATTCGATTTTTATTCAGAATCTGACACTACAAAGCCAGAAGTGAGAAAATACATTTTTACAAATTGACAGTGAAATATACCTGCTCCTTTAATGACCTGTGTGCATTTATTATATCATATACTTTTTTGCAGTTTGGCCATGATTACAAGGACATCTTCTCAACACAAGTTAGTTCAGTCCAATAAATGTGATGTTTACTGTTAACGTGTGAGACCCCACACACACCGCCTCGACCTATCACAAGGTGCAGACCACACGGCAGCAGACACTTTTAATTCTCAAAGCCACTGGCATTGACCTAAACCAGACAAGCCAAGAAAAATGCCAGAAGACAATCCCTTTTAATGCTTGACTTAAAGGCTCACACAATCCTCACAGCTCCTGTTAGACCAAGCCAAGCATAAATATGCCCTCGTTAGTTCACTTATTGTTTGGTGATTACGTTGATTGAGAAAGACCACACAGTTTTGAATTGTTTGCCAAACACAAGTAATATGGAAGGGTTTGCAGGTTGCAATGCCTCAGGAATTGTAGTGGGCTGTCCCTTTATCAGGAATTGACGGTTTGATCCTTGAACCATCTGATACTGCCATTGTGTCCTTGGGCATGACACGTCATCCACCTTCCCCATGAATGAATGTGCGATTGTTGTGGTGTTAGGTGTTCAGTCAGTCTGATACAGGGCAGCTGTGGCTAATGGGGTAAGTTTACTATTCACACTTCACTATCAAAGCTAAGTATGAGATTATTAATTTACACATCCAAGAAAATCTTAGCATTTCTTCCATAATTACTTCTCTTCCACTGAAGATTGAGGCCGGATAAAGAATGCAGCCTGATCTGAACTGAGCCGTCTGAGGCCAAATAACTCGTGACTCTATTGTTCAACAACCGGAAGCTGCAAGTACACCTCATTTATCCAGTAGATTTAAATTAATTTATATTATTTCTAGATCTTTCGCTATATGGAGCGCAAGGACGTTAAAAAATCTATTAAATCTAAAGCCAGGAGTTTTAGCGCAGTGTATAGACTCTTGAGGAGGATTGGTGCTGCCCTCTAGAGGAAAACAGCAGGATTATATTTCAATCACGCGTTTAAGACTTTGTGTGACAGTGATACATATACCTGAATAACTATCTTTTTAAACCCTACAATCAAACAATGACACACAGTTAGCAAATAGCAACCAAAAACAAGTCAAGTTTTTGTTTATTTTTTTCCAGAAAATTGTTTACAAAAAGAAACATAAAAATAAGAATTGTACCCATCTATCATGCTGGCAAACACAACATTAAGAACAATATTCATAATTATTACTGTACAAAAATGGGGACAAATGAGAACCTGTTTATAAAAAGACTGTATTTTCCCCCGGGGTGTCATGAGACCAAACCAGGGCACAAGATTCGGTTTTAAACCCACCCAAGTAGAGTGGTCACGTGAGCTGCAACAAGGGACATGTTAGGACTAATGGAAAGATGAAAGACGACAAGCCAAAGCAGTGGTTCTCAAGCTGTGGTGATGGTACAACGGGTGGCACATCTAGAGCTACCTTCTTTGAATTTGATGTGTGGACTACTGCCTATACTCCTGGTTTAGGTGCAGTTTAGACCTGGTTTAGTTCTGTTTTATAATTGATGTAGTCCTGATTGACACCTAGTTTGGATTAGACCCATTTTAGAACTAGATTTGACCTGGTATAGTCCCTGTTCTGGTCTTATGACGTGAGTAATTATTCTTGCATCATACTCATTCTACATTTTTTGCCACTTTGACTTTGAAAGACATCTTTTGGTTCGTTTTCTTTTGCTGTTAATAGTGAGATAAATGCTTGAGAACCACAAAGCTTAACATCATTCCTTAGATTCTCTGCAAATGAGATGAAGTATAGGGCATCCGTTTTTTTTTTATTAAGAAACATGAGAATAAACAATAAAAATGAGTACTTTATACAGAACACTGGAGTTGATATCCAGCTGTCACAAGTATCGTTTAAATACAGACAGTACAAACATTACTATTAAAAGTGATGTGTGGACACGGGATGACCACAGTACAAAGAAAGTTGATCACTGATGCAAAAGAATGTTTACTTATTTTTTACACAAAATTGAAATACAAAAATCTAGGCGTTGATTTTATCTTAATTTAGAGATCTCGTTGGCTGCCGACGCACTAAATGCATCGAGGAACAGTTGTAAGGTCCTACGAGCAAGGTTCCCTAGTGTTGAAGTTTTTAGTCGTCATCACATTGGCTGGTGGTGTGTAGTTTTTCACGGTCCAATCGACGTTCAGTCAGTGCTGACCTGTGTCACCTGTCCGTCTCCCGTCTGATTGGTCGTTTGGATAAACATGGGTTGGGTCAGCTCCTGTCCCGCGGGCATCGTCACCTGCTGGATCTGGTACAACTGCTGTGAAACAAAATGCAATCGAGGATAAATAGAAGAACTAAATAATTGCTTATGTAAGGCTATTGCAATGATGGCAATTGTAATATGAATATCACAAGAAACATCAATATTCATCATGTTAATATGGTCATGGTTTAGCCCTTAGATTAGTACTGGTTAAGCAGAGCCGAGTCATGGTTTAGCCCTTAGATTAGTACTGGTTAAGCAGAGCCGAGTCATGGTTTTGTCCTGGTTTACTTCTAGTAGAGTGTTTAACTGTGGTTTGGCCTTGGTTTAGCCATGATAGGTCCAGGTTAGTTCAGATTTTGCCTTGGTTGAGTAGTGAGATAGTCGGGTTTAATCCTGTTTGAGTCCTGGTTACCTTCTGGTTAAGTCCTGGTTTAGTCCTGGTCCTAGATTTTGACTAGTAAATTTGTGAAATTTAAATTCAGTCAAACTATCAATGTATAAAAGAATATCCAAATACCAGCAGGCTTGACCACTTTACACAATGACCAACCACGTCAATCCCTCAAAATGTAATGCGTACCTGTCCGTCAGTAAACTGGTTGAACTGCTGCTGTCCTTGTACGTCTGACTGCGTGATCTAAGAAATAAAAACATGTTAATGTTAATTACTTTTCAAAATTAGAATTTTAACCCATCTTTGTTGCTTACCTGTTGAGTATTCGCCAGGGTTTGAAGCTGTCCTTGGACCACCTGAGCTCCAGAGACCGGCTGAGCTAAACGGATGTACTGTAGCTGCCCTGCGTTTAGCTGCACCTACCCCCGACAGACACAAGAGGGAGACAGAGTTTAGATTACCACAAAAGGTCAGTGAATCCTTGAGGTCATAACTGTATGTTTTCTTTGCATCAAAACAAGACCATTTTGCTGTCTCTTAGTGATTTATAAGATCTCTAATATTTCTGTTGCTGTTATGAAAAAGACATTGCAATTACACCTTCTACAGTTAACTCGTTTCCAGCTACTGTGGAATCAAAAAAGAATCTAGTCTTGTGTATTTTTCGCAAATGGGGATAAAGCTTGAAGTCCATGTCATTGCAAAAGCACTACATTGACCCATATCTTACCGGTATTTGCTGGATCTCTCCCGTGTTGGTGATGATCTGCTGCATGACCTGCATGGTCTGGCCCTGGGCTTGAGCCGTCTGTGCCTGACCTTGGGCGGCCGCTTGGACAATTTGAACTTGCTGTCCCTCACCCACTTGCATAGCCACCGGAGCGCTCTGCAAAAATGGCAACAAAAAGAATATGTTAAGTTTATACAATGCGACAATATCCAAGAGTCAAGATCAGTAGCTTTTCTGAGAACAGGGTTAAATTGAGTGCGATGAAGGTCATGTATTGTTAAGCGGTTTGGCAAGACGGAGGTGACGAGGCAGATTTCAGACGGCTCTTTCTCTTCCGACTGTCACAGTACCCACAAAGGCCATTCGATCAGTCCTACAGAGTATAGAGCATTCAGTGGAAGAATTTCAGATAAGATAAAAATTCTGATAGGAAATAGGGCTGGATGAGGTTACTGTAGAAAAAAATCTTTAAAAAAAATGATATTACAGGGGATTTTGGGGTACATTTTTAGTATAATTGGACCAAACCAGCACCAAAATATGGTAAAACCAGGACTAAACCAAAGGGGCCAAACTAAATCAAGACTAAATCAGACCGTCTTATTTTTATGAATGCATGTGTGTTCTTTGTTTACCGTGATGGGTGTGCCTTGTGACTGCACCTGCAATTGCTGTAACTGCTGCATTGTTGCACCTTGCAGCATCTGATGATGATGGCCCAAAGAATAAAACAACCAGTAGACGAAGACGAGGGTGATTTTGGAATGAGAAAAATGAGAGAAAGACAAACAGTAAGAAAGCCGTGAGTGCAAGGGCTACACACGTGAACGCAAGCTCAAGTGGAGGGCAACGTGCAATACATGAAGCTGCAATGTTAGCAAAAATCACATCACATCAGTGGCAAATGATTCAAAAGCATGAGATAATTCACACAAATGAATAAGCAGCTGAGACAAACACTAAAAATAACACATGCCAAATGCTTTTTTATAAATTGAGGGTCAATACATGTTCCAATGACCGCTGGTATCTTCAAAAACTATATTACCTCTCTATCATGTTATAATATAATAAGGTAAACACACTTTGGCATTGGCCATTGCAGTAAGAATCTATAAGTTAGGCTTTTTTGCAAATGATTGTGGATTGATTTTTGCAATAAAACATGTCGTAATATACAGTCTGGCTTTTCTAATATTCTTCCTAAATATCATCCCATAGGTTTATAGTGACCTCTGAGCCCTCACAGTGGGAGGGGACTGCAGCAGTGCTTGGTCTAAGCGAGTGTGACAGCTCAGCTAAAGGCAGTGTGCTGAAGCTGCAGCAGAGAAGCACCAATGCAGCGGCCACAGCACAGGAGAGAGGTATACTATGTAGCTAATACGAAAAATGAACAGAGGTGAGATCGTTTAGGAAGCATGCTGACCATCAGTTTTTACACGATACATTTTGAATCTAATGTTGCAGACAAAAGTGAAGACCTCACCTGTACAGAAACTAGGGTCAAAGTATTTTAACACCATCATTAGAGAGAGGACATTTACTAACAAATACCAGTTCAACCCACTACCCCTTTGATTATTTGACTGTATATCCTAATTTTGGTCACACCACTCACCCCTACCACCACCCACACAGAATAAGTAAAACATTTTGAATGTTTTAGCAAAGGCCAAAGTATAAATTCTGATGCAGGGTGTGACTGTGGGAGCGTTTGGTAGGCACTGGTGTTTCTGTGGGAGAGGGGCTGGAGCTAGGATCTAAGTCTAAAATATATAGACTTAATGGGTAAACAACTGTCGTTTACGTGATTTTGTATCTGGGTCTTTAAAGGAGAGTCTGATCAAAATGTAGACCTTTTTCTGTAAAGTTGGCAGGACGTTACTTAAGCCCTTTAGATTCTTGGCTGTATACATTTAAACTATATTATATTAGTTCATTGTATAGTGACCCTCTACACTACCTGTCCTTGTTGTGGCTGTGCGATGATGATCTGCCCGGGTTGGATGGTAGTGGCCGTCTGTGCCCCCGGCTGCTGCCCCTGTTGCTGCACCGCTCCGGGCTGCTGCGCCAACGTGAAGTAGTACTGCACCGGTTCGGCCGGAGCGACTGACTGACGCACATCGTCCTGTAAAAAGACAATACAAAATCAAGAAATATAAGGTCTATCAGTCCAATACATCTACATTATTTATTTTTGTAAAGTGTAAGAGAAGATCAGGCCTAATAAATAACTGATGGGCTTTGGCAAGAGAAGAGTAACGCAATCTAGACACGAGATCAATTACAGGCATCATACGAGTCAATATTGTGCATGAGCTAAGAAGTCATGTAGGCTATGGGTCAGAGATAATTAAATATATATTGTGCACTGTTGTGAAGGCCGTACTTAATGAAGGCCACACAGACTACACCATTTTGAGGCAGTGTCTTGTTTACTCCTGGCTTACACCTGTTTTAACCTGATTATTCTGGTGTAGTCCTGGTTTAGTTTAATCCATCTTTGGTTTACCCATGGTTTAGAATGAGCTTTGTCTTGAATTAGATTTCTGTGATTTCATCTTGCGAGTGAATACATGAACCTTCTTCCATTTTAAGCTTCTGACTTGATACATTTCATTTACTGACAAACATGGCAGCACTGAGGTCACAGATATACAGACCGTAGTATTTTTATAATTGTTGACTAAACTGCATTACCTATTTAAAGGGGAAGAGTCACTTACTTGTGTACCTTTAAAGGTTATAATATATTTTTAACTAATGAGTGATCGTTGATGACGTTGGTCCATCACCAGAAGCGTAAACACCCCTCTCCCAGCTCCATGACAACACAGCTGAGAGTGTAGGATGTTTACATGCCCGGAGACAGTCTCTACATGACTACACATTCATAAGATCACCATCTGGCCCGGTATCCGAAATATGTATCAAGTGCATCAATTATGACCCTACAAATGCAGTCAATCACTAACCCCTAATTTACACTGACTCCATCACGTCTCCATCACCCGTACATCTGCCGCAACAAAAAGAACTCTATAAACATCAATGTGTTAGTTTACTCCGGCTTTGTCAAGTCTGCTGCACGTCTGCGTCTCTGCAGACGACGCAGTGGCATGAATGAAAAGTTGAACTGAAATATTGAGCAAACTAAAACACAGGATGATTGTCCAGATACAAAACATTACAATCGTCTTCGAGAAATTTTTTAACTGCTCTCGGGGAAACTCGCATGGACGTATTATCATAAAAGGGCGGGGTGACTGTCAGTGTGTGCCTGCCCCACACACACTAGGGACTTCTGAGGACAACTGGAATGGAGCAGAACCTTTTGTGATTTGTGGTGAGGGATCGAATAATTCTGAACAACTATTATGGTTTAAAAAGGACCTAAAAAAACCTGTATACATTAAGTAAACAATGTTAGGTACATTCACTAATGTTTCCTAACCAGGCTCTGACATATACATGTGGCAAATGTCACATGACACATTGTCAAAACATCTTAATTTGCAATATTTTATGGCTAATTCTATAATATTTTTTTGATGATTTCTCAATTGAAAATCTTTTATGGCCTTGCCTCCATTCTGGAATTTAGAACTTTCATTCTCTGATCTTCTACTTATTCATGTTGGGGTCTCGCAGGTGACTGAAGCCTATCCCAACAACTATGGGCCTTAGACTGTGTACACACTGGACAGTCCAGAGACATGCATTGAAATACAACCAATCACTCTCACATTCATTCATTAGGGGTAATTCAGTCTTTGGACGGTAGGAGGAATCTTGTGAGAACCATTTTCTATCAGGTCCAACATACTGTACATAAATGCTTTTTTTGGTAAGAGGCAATAAGATGCTGCAAACATCCGACTGAAAGCCATAGCTTTCCAAACACCAAGCTTCCAGTCAAGGATGTTTACAACACCTCCAGATTGCCAAGTATTGAAAGGTCCTGAAAGATCATTGAACATTATTGAGATGACAGTTCTTTATCAACAGTAAATGCTTATGTTAAGGTGTGTTTTTGTACCTGTCTTTTAGGAGGCTTCAGGTCGTCCCGGGGCACAATGTCGATCAGGAAGTCAAACTGGTCGAACTTTGTTATCGCCATGGCAATGTCATTCCTCTGTGAAAAACAAAAGTCAATGGAATAAGTGTTTTTTATTAACAAATTAATATCAACGTGAAGACAAGCTAACAGCCATATAAAGAGAGTAATACAATTTTTGGACTTTACCAGCTGTATCACAAGAAGGTAAATGCATTGCAGTAATGTTACTGCAATTGGCCAATAATGTATACTCTCAAAATAAGTTACTGGAGCCTTGAATAAAATGACCTTGTTTTACCACCACCACCACCACATCCTAGTTCAGTTGTGGGTATAGAGCAGGCTTGGTCTTGAATAAATCCCAGTTTAGACCAGTGAGTGCAAATCCATGTATTTATTTATTTATTAAAAGATTCATTGAACTTAAAAGGCCTGGGGTTGATGTGCCATATCTTTATAGCTATAAGACTACAATATAATCCTGCCCGACATAACAGTGACGTATTCCCGGCCTCCAGGATCCGGCCCCTGTCCCTGTCCCCTTCCCTATATCCTCGGCGCCGTGTTGTGTGTGGAATTTTCCACAGGATATTGGCTGTCAGGACCCCCCATTGTGGCCCTCCCTGCACTTGAACCTATTTATAGAAGCTTGATTAATATCTGGTAACACCGGGTCACATCTACACTTGTTCTATTGATGAGCGTCGCCATGGTGATCACGATTAGCGTGCTCTCGTCACAATGGCACACGTCTATCTATTCCTCGTACCAACATGTGCGGCTGAAGGGCCTGGTTTAGACAATCACCCAATAGTAAAAGTGTCATGTGTACCCCAAGTGTTAATTAACTTTGGTAATGATAGCAGTAAAAGGGGCTCTATGTAGGATGCAGTGCAATGTTTTGTCAAACCAATTCAACACTATGTAAATGTATCTTTCTCACCAACAATCATATCAAAAGAAAGGCTAGTACAAGGGAATGCCATAGTTTGTAGTAGAAACTACAAATGGTGGCAATGGTGTTTTAGTTCAGATTTGAGTTCACATTTTCAATCTGTATAAGCTAACTAGGCCTGTGCTGCGTGTGTATATCGGCAAAAACGACCCCATACGTCTGCCCCGTACGTCTGCCCCGTACGTCTGCTACAACTATTACCAACGGGCACCTTAATCACTTTTTTGATTTGTCTGGATGTTTGTGAAGAATGTTTTTGCCAAATTTTGAAAATTCCCTAAAGCTGCATT
>JAVQKC010008563.1:0-10116 GCA_036025475.1 Philypnodon macrostomus
TTGGCCCGTTATTAATTAATTACTTAATTAATATTCATCGAAGAAGTACCCAAATCGATACAGTTCGGCGTCTTTATGGTATGCACCTGTGTGCAAATGTTGAAACTGATCCGGCAATACGTTTTTGAGTTATCGCGTTCACAGCTAGGATCTGCTAGGATCTGCCGACGTGATTCCATAATATCGGCGACACGCTGTTTTCGCCGATATAATTAGTGACTAGGTCCATTACTCCACCATTTCCCCTGTCTCCCATTAAAACGTATAGGGCTGTAGAATGTTGTGATGCAACCCAGCAATATAATATCCTCAAACAAAAGTCAAATATAGGGTAAGAATGCGGCTTACCTCTACACACATGTTATGAAAGGCATGTCATTTTTGTAGTTAATATTTTAGTCTTCTTCCAAGTGTTTGTGCTCACATACAGGTTTGAAATGTGCTGTGAGCAGAATTTTGGTTTCACAGACAATAATGCAAATCTATTCCCTCATTAGAAGTAAATAAATAAAACTGTTTACACAATGCACTTGTTGTCTAAAGGACTGTAAAAAAAAACTCCTTATTTAGCCCTGCACTTGAACTAACCTGAATTAATGCATCGCTGTGTAGCCAACCAGAACATTTATCAATACACTGTTGTTTTGGTTCACGGTGCCAGGCCAAAGCCAAGGTCAGCAGCTCTGAATCTACCTGCTTTTTTTCTGCCACCTGGGATTTGGAAATGCATCTCCATTTATGCTCGGGCCATCTGCCAAGAGGACCATCTTTACAATGTGAAGGCCAGGAGGTGACAACACACAGCTCAAGTTAGCCTCACACAATTAGGCCTAGGTAACAACTTTATTCCCCACAACTGCGACTGGAAACAGGGATAACGCAGGTGAATGTGTGCCCAGGGACCTGCAGTAACACTGAGCAAGGCAAAAGAAACATGCACACGCTCATTATTTTGAAGTTATTTTCTTCCAACTGAAAATGTGGGGAAACTAAGAGACATTTTGTCATTGAATCTTAACATAATTGTGAAAAAAATCCTTGCTTGTTAAAAAAAAAGGTTCAATTGGATCTCCTTTTTACCGCTACAAGGTACAACAACCAGCATTTAGCCTGGACAGAATGAACTAAATCATATAAAAGACCTTCCTTCTGAACACCATTTATTGGGCACTATTGTCATTGAATAACTCCTATCTTTTCACTTTCTAAATATTACACTGGCTCTCTGGGACGTTCTGCTAAAGACAAGGGCAGTATTGTCCTTCAACAATGCAGATGAAGGGACAGGGACTTTAAAGTGAGCCAGAGTCACCAGCAAGCACTATGTATATCTGAAATGCCATATCTGCATCAGTTTTGCAGTTTCTAATCTTTTGTGCTCCTCATTCTGAAAAAGCTTGTTGAAAGATCTGATCACTGGGTTCGTACAAGGACACAAATAAGATGTAAAGGAAGCTTCATTCACCCCACAAGAAACGTTGCGATCACATTGGGCCTCATACATCAGCGTTCTTACACACAAATTTGTTCTTTAGCTGTTCTTAGGGGCTTTCACTATTTTCTTCTTAACTGGAAAAAATATTCCTTTTTTACAGGAATACTGTTTTAAATAGAATAATCATCAATGATGTAAAAAAACATGTATAACAGTAGGCTATCTGCTGAAGACTGCTTTCAACAGTATCAGCCTCTGTCCCTGGAGCAGTCTGTCCTGTATAGACCTGTATAGGATACTCTCCTCTGGACTGTAGCACCCCTCATCACTCAACATGACCCCTCTACCCTTTCACCTTACCCCCACAACGCCCCCCCCTCACCTCCAAAGCCTATAACACGCACCTGGGTTTAAAGTAAATAAAATAACATGAAATATAAAACATAAAATGCCTTGAAGTGCCTTCAAAGCTGTCAAAGTTCTTCTGAAATGATAAAAATGGGCAGCATGTCTATGGAAGCTAAAATGCAAATGTAGATGTTTTCATTTTTTAACAGGGTGAGAAAAGGATGAACGCTATCCCGGTTACAATCTGTACTTTGAGCCCAGACACAGACACAAAAAAAGCAGCTAAACGGAACAAAACTGATCTTCTGGAGGCTGAACTGACTGATCAGATTATGATTGAAACGCCACATGAAAAAGGTGGCCTGCTGTCTCCCGGGAAGACAGAAATGTGTGGCGAAAAAATTAAAATATATATATTTTTTTTAAAACAGCCTCTTCAGAAAGCTTAAAAACAAACAATAATCACTGTAGATTTTAACATTTTGACTTAGGAAACTGGTTTTGTACCTTCAACTCAGATATTTTTTCCTGAATCAAGTAGTAATCTATAGTGTCACAAAAAATATGTGCAATTTTTTTTTTACAATATACCGTATTTTTTGGAGTTATAATTCAAATCAGTCAAAAACAGCGTCATGAAGAGGAAACAAACATATATAAGTCACACTTAAAAATATGGTAATTGACTTTTATAATTTAGTAAAATGTATTGTCTTCCACTTATTCCTGTTAGGGGTAGGAGGATGAAAGCCTTTTCCAGCAACTATGGGACTTCGGCAGGTCATACCCTAGACAATGTTAGCCGCAGGGCTGACACTCCTGTTGCTTTTTAGTTGCATTTTTTCCTCTACGGAGCTTCCCATACAGTTTTGTCACAATACACAGAAATAATGCAAAGAATTTATATTATCATAATGGTACACAAGGTCTGCTGCTGCAGTTTTGCATCGTTCTATTTCTTTGAACGCTCATCTTTCTGTAAAAGCCGGATGAAAAGCTTTTTGTATTTCTTGCAAGACGTGTGACCTGACCTAGACTTCCAGGGACAGAGACACTGGGTTGGTGCACTCATTCTTGCAAGACTATATTCCTCATTGAGACACACATGGTAGGTTAGGTGAGAGAAACTTTATTCACCCTGCAAAACTACATCACCTTGACTTACTATTTCAAAGTTACATAGTTCCACTAAGGCAATTGGTTTCTGGGAATGTTTTGCAATTATAAAAGAATTGGGATATGGGTCAAAATGTAATATCACAATTTTATGGAACCAATATTGACACATTTGATTTTTTTTTTTATCTTGCACCGAAGACTACTGCTATCACTGTGATATATATTAACACTGACATAGTTAAAGTAAAAATTACTGATCTGAGCATAAACACTGGAGCACTATCCCCAGATTAGCACAGATTGATATCACTTAATTTTTGCACACCCCTTTTTCCTAAGAAGGTAAAATTTTATAGTACAGCAGTAAAAAAAGATCCTTTCCACCTCTGTCTGTCTGTTCATGGTGAGCTGCTGATCAATGGCGTCTATCTGCTTGGCTGTGTGTGTGTGTGTGGATGTGGGCAGTGGTTCTTCAGGATGTTTTGGTGGACTATAGACCCCATCCCCCCGGATTCTCTGCACTCATCTCCTTCCTGTAAATTCAAGCTCTTCTAGCCGCAGACTGTGAGCAGTGGGTGGGCTGTGGGATTGTGGATGATATGTGGAAATGGTGTCCTCCACAAGAGTCTATCAAAGTGGTGGGTAGGCTCCAGGCAGACTCAAGGCACATTATATCTATGGGTCTTTTTTACATCTTTTTTTCCCCAAATAAATGTAGTAGGTCTTATTTGGATGATTTGATTTGGATTTGGAGCTGCAAACTTGAGATCAGCTCAGATTTATCAGATAGACTTTGTACCTTTCTATTAGTGGTGGGCGATATGGTAAACATATAATATCATCATTTTATTAAGAGCAAGATCACAATTTTAATGAATAGTTAAAACTATAAAATCAATGTACATCCAATCCAATGTTTATCATCATACTATACTATATTTGTTTTTTTTTATTAATATGAACACTAGCATTGTAACTGTAAAAATGATGTTGAAGAGCAGAGTATAACTGAATGCACTGTATCACGATTGTCCCGGGTTAGCAGTCAAAATTTCATATCATGATTAGATTTTTTTTATTGCCTTATCTCAAACCAGCCTTTGACCTCTGGCATTAGCAAGACATTTATGCCTACAGGAAAGCAATGCAGATATCATTGTGATATTATAGGCTTTTCAAACAGTTCTCTCTAAATGCTAGACAGGGCTGCCCGTGATAATCCAATTACAGCACATATTTCATAATACTCAGAATGGTCTATCATAGTCGACATCTTCGTTCTGGTTTCTGATTTCAAATTCAGCTGTTTCCCTTAAACATATGTGCATGACTAAACCAACTGATGCGACGTGCTCGTCCTCATATGCAGCTAAGTGGCCAACGAGCGCATATGCCTTAATACTTTGCGAACACGTATGAGGACAGAACTAATCTCGCAGAATTATTCAAGCCCTTCAAGGCCAGATGAGTGTTCCAAAATAGGTTGGTTTTTGCAGCTTCTGCCTTGATTCCATGCATAATGTTAGTAAATAAAATGCACTAAAATCCTCTAGTACGTAAATCAATCTTAATCCTTTTAGCTAAGCCTGCCCTCAAAACATAATTCTTCAAGTCTAACTGAAAAAGCTCCAAAGTCTTAATTCAGAGTGCTCATATGATCTAAGGCAGTAACAGAGCCATAAACAAAACAGAAGACACACTTTGGGAAGATGTATGAGCGGATAGGAGCTAGAACAAGTACTGTGAATTTCTGTTAAAATTATGGTTTATTTTTTTGGTATTATAAGCAAGATATGAGCGACATACAATAAACTGCAGAACACATAGTAATCCATATGTTTGCTTCCAGTGCATTTCTGGGCAGCTCCACATAGCTTTCAGATCTTGCTGTCATCTAAAGCTATTAACACATTTTAAGCATTTCATTTTTAGTAAGGTTGCACAATGGCAGATGGTTAATGCTCTCACAGCAAGAAGGTTGTGGGTTCATTTCCCAGGCCAGTAAACTCTATATGTCCTCACCATGTTACTGTGGGTTATTCCTGGTTATTTCAGCAAGACATTTTGGTGTAACCGAATGTCGAATGTGAGAGAGTCTGTCTGTGTATTTCTCTGTGTCAGCCCTGGGACTAACTGTTATTGTCCAATGTGTACCCGGAATACTGTTTTTTTTGTTGTTTTGTTTTCTGTTAATCAATATGAGATTGAAAGATTGTATGTTAGTGTATGCCTTTGCATAGTCTGTGACTAACTGGTCATTTTCCAGTGTGCAGCCCACTTAAGGCCCATAGGGGCTGGCATATGAATTAAATTGGACAGTAGATGCCCTATAATGAACAAAGATAAGCCTGAATTGTAGCACATAATCTGGGCTGAGTGATCTGACCACTGGGCTGTAGCGGCTGGCTTTTGACCAATCCTTTACCATCATTTCATCCGATGCTATCTTTTTGAAGGAGCTGTAAGGTGCACCGCTAACAAGAGCTTCTCCTCCACAGTCTATAGCTGCCACTACAAAGTCCTCCCCAAAGGGAAATGGCAGGTTTAAGAAAGGCCCGTTCATTTGTCTCTTTGGGGGATGGCTATAAGCAGTGAGGTGAAGAAGGAAACCTGTGACTCTTATTTTTGACAAATCGACTTGTTATAGGTGACCGCTGTAAGGCTAACGTGAACACAATTGTCACGAGTTGTCACATATGTGGTGGAAAAAAAAGTGCAAAGTCTCGTCCTCACCCTCCACACCCAGAGGATATGAGTCACTTCCAAAGCTCTATTTACACTTTCTTGGGAGGTGAGCAATGATTTTCACATCTTTATCCTGTCAACACTGTGTAAAAATGTATAAACATGAACTAGCGGATGCTACTGTTTCTTTCTTGCTATTATGGTATTTTTATTAGGACTATAAGGAACCCACAGTATAGCTTCAATGTATTATGCAAAGCTGGAAGGCAGTTTACTAATACAAATTCTATATATTTTTGAAAATATCATAGTATTATCGATTGAAAAGTCCTAGACAAAATGTAGACCCTGTTTTCAATGGTTTTGATTACTGTAAATATTTAATGCATGCCTAAAGCTTTGGCCGTTGACAAGCCTGCATATAGACCCCTTAAAAGTTTGTAAACAGAAAGTTCTAAATTCCAGAATGGAGGCAACAGGAGGCAAGACCATAATACATTTTCAATTAGCATCAGCCACAAAATATCATGAATGTAGATGGTTTTGACAAAGTCCAACCACTCTGCTACATGTAGGTAATGTCAGAGCCTGGTTAGGAAACATTAGTGAATGTACCTCACATTGTATGTTTATTTAATGTACACATTAGTAACAGTTCCTCCATTCCGGAATTTTGAACATTCCATATGACCAACATTTTAAAGGGTCTCTAGAGGAATGCTCAAGTTAGGAGTGCTCTTAATGGCTCGTTGGTTTATATAAACATCAATTCCATTCCTAATATTCCAACCTTTGCGATGTTTGTTTACTTGTGTGTGAAACTAATAGTGAATACATACACAAAGAAACTGAAAGCCAAATAAAGGAAGAACAAATACACAGTGGTTTTGATTAGTATTATACTATCATGATAATATAGCCTAGCTCCACTGGGTTATGTAATAGACTCTGTAGGTACATTTTATAGAGCCTAGTGTTTAAAAAGTGTAGGAGGAAATTCTGCAGCTACAGTGCTTACTAGCTGACAGCAACTAAATTGGTCAATAATGAGAGTTAAATGTGTTTCCATACAGTGTATCTTTATGGAGCCTATTCTTTTAGCTACTGTGTGTGTGTAGTTTTTGTGTATATGTGTGTGTGGTGCAACCCCAGGTGAACAGACCCACACAATAATGACTCCTCTAGGCTCCCATCAGGCCCCAGCCATAAACACTGTCTGATTATAGCATAGCATGGGGCTATGGAGGCTGCCGCGCTAATTCAGCATGATAAAAACTGTCAATACTAGATCAAATACAGGCACTGTGTAAAAAGTGGTCGGCACATCACACATTTAGCCTCGATCAATTCTGCACTGCCGCTGCCGTTTCAGAAAAAAACACAGACACCTATTGATCTCAAATGGAATCTGCCCCAAGCACTCGTGGACAATACAGTGATGGAAATGTATTACAGCTGAACACTAGTCATCGAACAGGCAGTTTTGGACAAATTAACTAGGTATTTTTAGATATTTGACTTTTATAGTGTGTCTGGGTTACTGCATACTTTACTGATTTGAATAAAGTTTATTTTTTATTTTTTTTATGTCTGTCTGTCTTTAGTATGTCTATCTATTTTGTCACGTTTTTTTCTTTACAAAGGATGACACTGTCCTAATACATGGTAAGAATGTTAAAAATATATAGACTATCATAATGATCCTTACAAGTTTAACTGTATCAGCTTTGCATCTTTCTATATCTTTGATCTCACGCAAGGCTCTTTTGTGGCCAATAGATGCAAGGTGGAGCTTTATTCACCCCACATCAACTCATTTAGACTCACACACTGAAAAAAAAGAAATTCAGAGTTCCGATTCAACCCAACAAAAACAAAACATTTGCACAGTACAAAATACAAAATGGCAGATGCTAAAAGAGCTTTACCCATGGGGAAGAACAAATTACTATTACTTTATTGATGTGTCTATAGCCAATCACAATTGCCGGTTGAAAGATAAAAAATAAAAGTGCTCAATCAATAGTCCTCCTTTCAACCACTAAACATAATGTTATAATACCTGCAAGCAAGCCACATTTAATATCCTAATCCACAAACAAAAACACAGTACAAACTATTGTCATTGCCTATTTATCTTCTGATAGACTATTAACTGGCTGGCAATGTTGTCATAAAACTCATGAGCAACTCTATAAAGACACAAATATACTTCTTCCAATTCACCTCACTGCCAGATTTTCAAATAACTAGATAGTAGATGCATAACGCTACTGAGCCCTGTGTACATTTATGAAAAGACATCAACATTGTATGTATGTATGTAAAAAAAGTTCATTAATATAAGCAAAGTGGTTAGAGGCTTCGATCGGCTGCCAAAAGACGTAAAACGTGTTTGGAGAATTGGTCAATCTAAAGTGCACCTAGAAAATGAATGTGAGTTTAAATTGTGTTATCTGTTAGACTTATTGTCAATGATATTCCCCTTCTATGGCCCATAGTTGCCGGGATATGCAACTACTATAACCCATAATACATTAAGCTAAAACTAAGCAAGAAATTGGTCATCAAAAACAGCAAAATCCAAACTGTTTCTCATCACAACTCTGTTTCACATGGAATACCAGAAAAAAGCCACAAAAAAGCCTTTCATTCCTTGCTGTGTTGCTATTTTTTCACTAAGTTAAACCTTTTTCACCATATTTTGAACATTTCCGAGCTTTTCACTTTCAGATCACATCCTAGGATTTGGTAGAGTCTTGTAGGGGGTTGCTGTAAGTCTAAATCCCTGCAGTGTGATATATAGGCCAAGTATTAAGGCTGCCCTACTGTGTCTGCTTGGCTGAGCACAGCACACATGTCCTTCATCACAGGTGTGCTTGCAAATATAATGGATTTAATAAGTATTACGGGTGCGAGAGAGAAATGAACAGGTACAAAGAGCAACCATAACCTCTTCAAGGTTGGAGGCATTGTAAAGGAAATCTGAAAGACATCCATTTTGCGCCATTATGAGTCATTTTATTTATATCCACGGCATTATTTATTTTACAATAAACAAAGCATCATGGGAAATGGAGCTGTGTGAGGGACTGGCTATTGCATTCATGTCATAATAATTCAGTTGTTTCCTATTACGCCCTAAGGGTATAGTGAGAAACCGATTCCATATGGTTTGCAAACACATCACGGCCCATGCCAATTTCCCTCGCGGCCATTATGTCTAAATGCAAGCGACTGGTTCAATGAAACGGATATGAAGACATTAATAATCAAATCTGCAATTAGATGATAGAGGTTGGTAAATAGTTGGTATACAAAGGCTTAGCTTCACAAATGAACTGTCAAGGCTTTGGCGTAATAGAAATTGACAAGAACCAAAGTCTGTGAATAATTGGACAGAATATTTTGTAATGAAGTATGTCCCTGTCTGACACACAAGAGCATTAAAAAAATCAGAAGAAAATGAAACTGGATATATCAAGGTTTACAGTACTTTTTTCTTAAGTGAATCCTTGCGGTAAACAACGGCCTAATTGGGAACCTATGGAACATGTTTTTAGTGGAAGGGGAAAGTGCTCAGGAGGAAACCTACGCAAGCACGTGGAGAACATGCAAACATCCCACAAAGAAAGGCCCCAGCTGGTCTGGAAATCGAACGGGATTCGAGATTAAGTAAATGTATGTAATGAGTAAATACATCTAAATGACCCAAATCAAGATTTCAAATAATTTTAACTAATCTTGATATTCTTTTTTTCACGTCAGTTCATCACACTGTAGGGATCACACCTCTGATTGCTGGCTGAGACAGGCGAGATCTTGATATCATTCACGTAAAGCCATATGAGTTGAAGGTGTTGGAAACCACAGCAGGTGTCCAATAAATCTACAGTGTTTCCCATTTTAACAAGCCAAACCATAAAGCAATGTGTTTCAGGTTTAAATTAGAAATATCTCATTATCAGAGTGGGTCTACATTACCGTCTGGATCCAGGATGTTTACAGTATACAATAGTGACATTGCCCTGGCTTTTGTAGAAACTATATTCACTTGGTTTAGCACCACACCTCTGATCTCAGCATCACCGAGTCACATGATGAGACAGAAGGATGTGAGCAGCCTACAACCATTGGTGAATTTCTGCAAAAATAAAAAAAATCGAACATTCAAACTAGGGCTGTGATGTCGTCCCCAACAGCAAGGTGTATAGTGGTTTTAATATTGTTAACAAGCAATTAAGAGGCCTCGCCCCAAAACCATGACAAACATGGGAAGGGTCTATTTGACTTTTTTGATTTGTCTGGAAGTTTGTGAAGAATGTTTTTGCCAAATTTTGAAAATCCCCTAAAACTACATTTTTCTTTCAGTCTATAGGGGGCGCTATAGAAGTAACTGCCAACATATCAGTCAGATGTGTTCAGGGCCGGGGGGTTATTAGGTATTTCAGGTTTGAGCCTAATCGGGCAAAGTATGTGCACGTTAGAGGCTGTCAAATATACCTGACCTCCCAAATTCAATTCAAAAT